>JAMXBB010000004.1:64898919-64948679 GCA_024138015.1 Lumnitzera littorea
TATAAGTATAAGTATTCGTATATTATATATATATATATATATGTATTTGGTATTTATATATTTATGTACACATGTAAGCTATATTTTATATACATATAGGTATACATGTATGTGGCGTGAATATATGTATAATATATAGTATATGTATAACATATAGTATATATGTAGTATACCGAATATTAAATAATATATATGATATAATAATATTTACTAAATAAAATAAATTCATAAATATGTAAGGAGTAGGTATATATATATATATATATATATTACTGCAAATTAGGAATTAATAATTAAAGTAAATTATAAAATTAATCAAATATAGTATAAATACATATATATGTATATCGTAAAATACAAATGAATAATAAGAAAATAATAAAAAATAAAAATAACAGTAATAATAATAATTATTATTATAATAAGTCTAAAATCTTAAAAATAAGTAAAAATGAGTAACTAAAGTAAAATATGCTTCAAATAATAAAATTATCAATTATATGATTTAAATAATTATTACATCATAGATATATTAAGAAAAAGTTAAAATTAATATTTTATATTTTTTAAAAATTAAAATAATAAATTTTGTCATATTTTTATATCATAATTCAAACTGTGAGTCACAATATCCAAAACAAACCTTGTTACGAGAAAATACGTTCGAAAACGATCAAAATGGACTATAAGTTCAAAATGATTTGAGCTAAAACGAAAAAGTTATACGTAATTCGATAAAAAGTTCGAATCGACAATTTCGCTTAACTAGGTGAAGTAAACCTTACAAATTATGATACTAGTTTAGCTTTAAATCCTCAAAGTTGCAAATTTTTATTATTCTTAGGTGATCTTGATATTGACCTTGAGCTGCCACTAGATTATTACGACCCTTGAGTTGACTATGGTTGAGTGAGTTTTCTTGATGATTCCACACTTGTTTGTGTTTGTAGTTAGTGAATATAAGTTATGATCAATAATGGAATGTTGTATGGGGTTGGGTTATGCTTGTGTATGTTAATTGGTTGTTACTGATTAATTTACTTTAAATTATAATAATGTATTGATTGTTGTATAGTAGATTCATTAGAAATTGATTGTTTATGACTTTGAATGATCATTGAATAATAAGACCTAATTTTACTTGACTAGAAAAAACTAACTTGAAACACATATAATCATGTACCGCATAACTAATTCCGACAGTCACATTATACGGAGGTAGCGAAAGGCCATATTTGAGTTGATTATTGATTTGTATAGATTTTGTACGGTGCACACGAAAAGATATGACCTTACCCTGGCCCGTAGGATTACTAAGCATTGGAAGCGCCAACCACCTAGCTAAGGGTCGAGTCTAGAGGCCTCCGTTTAGGGGTGAGTGAGGGCTGTATGAACCTACTCACAATCATATGTAGACCTAGTTTTTGATAAAACTAATAATGGATATACCATTACATTTTAAATAAGAAACACGAAGTTTCATTATGAAATAAGTTCTAGTATGATACTTGGATCTAACTGTGCCGATGTATCTCCAACCCTGGCTTTGGAGGGCATTAAATCTAAGTTGCATGTAGTACCTAGTCACCTGCATGTATTTGTTTGGCATATTAATTGACATGTATTTATTTGATTGAACTTAATTATTGTATAACTTGATTACCGTATGGTCGAGGGGATTATCTCACTAAGCTAGTAAGCTTATACACTTATAGTCTTCTTTCGCAGGTAAAGTTATTCGTGGAGTCAAGCCATTGCATGCTCGAGGTTAGTGGTTCATCAGGGGGACGGTGTGGGAACAGGACTTGTTTAGAGTATTCATTTGACTATTTATCTAGATTATAGACTTGAATATGTGATAAACTGATATTAGTTTGAGTGAAAAGTTTTAAAAACTTTATATGTGTAAATTTTTATATAAATAGATTATGTGTTATGTTTCTATATTTTATTATTATTATTATGAAATGATATTACTTATGCTTGTGCAACTCTTGATTATTAGTTGTAGCTGTAGCCTTATGTATCATATAAAGGGTCGTCGATTGTAAGGGAATTCAATCTGCAATCCTTTATGCGGTATACGGCAACTGCTACGACTAGCTCTCTCAAGTCGTAACAGTTAGGTGTTGAAGGGTGCATGAACCTACTTACAATCATATGTTGAACTAGTTTTTGATAAAACTGATAATGGATATATCATCACATTTTAAATACGAAATGCGGAGTTTCGCTATGAAATAAGTTCTAATATAATACCCAGATTTAACTGTGCTGATGTATCTCCAACCCTGGCTTTGGAGGGCATTAAATCTAAGTTGCATGTAGTACCTAGTCACCTGCATGTATTTGTTTGGCATACTGATTGACATGCATTTATTTGATTGAACTTAATTATTGTATAACTTGATTACCGTATGGTTGAGGGGATTATCTCACTAAGCTAGTAAGCTTATATCCTTATAGTCTTCTTTCGCAAGTAAAGTTATTCGTGGAGTCAAGCCATCACATGCTCGAGGTTAGTGGTTCATCAGGGGGTCAGTGTAGGAACAAGACTTGTTCAGAGTGTTCACTTGACTGTTTATCTAGATTATAGACTTGAATATGTGATAAACTGATATTAGTTTGAGTCAAAAGTTCTAAAAACTTAATATATGTAAATAGATTATGTGTTATGTTTCTATATTTTATTATTATTATCACAAAATGATATTACTTATGCTTGCGCAACTCTTGGTTGTTAATTATAGCTGTAGCCTTATGTATCATATAAAGGGTCGTTGATTGTAAAGGAATTCAATCTACAATCCTTTGTGCGGTATACGACGACTACCACGACTTGTCCCCTTGAGTCATGACAATTAGGTGTTGAGGGCTGCATGAACATACTTACAATCATATGTAGAACTAGTTTTTGATAAAATTGATAATGGATATACCATTACATTTTAAATACGAAATGCGGAGTTTCATTATGAAATAACTTCTAGTATGATACCCGGATCTAACTATGCCAATGTATCTCCAACCCTGACTTTGGAGGGCGTTAAATCTGAGTTACATACAGTACTTGGTCACCTGCATGTATTTATTTGGCATACTGATTGACATGCATTCATTTCATTAAACTTAATTATTGTATAACTTGATTGCTGTATGGTTGAGGGGATTATCTCACTAAGCTAGTTAGCTTATACCCTTGTAGTCTTTTTTCGTAGATAGAGTTATTTGTGAAGTCGGGCCATCGCATGCCCGAGGTTAGTGGTTCATTAGGGGGTCGGTGTGGGAGCAAGATGTATTTGTAATGTTCATATGACTATTTATTTAGATTATAGACTTGAATATATGATAAACTGATATTAGTTTGAGTCAAAAGTTCTAAAAACTTTATATGTGTAAATTCTTATATAAATAGATTATGTGTTGTGTTTCTATATTTTATTATTATTATCATGAAATGATATTACTTACGCTTACGTAACTCTTGGCCGTAGGTGTAGCTGTAGCTGTAGCCTTGTGTATCGTATAAAGGGTCGTCAATTGTAAGGGAATTCAATCTGCAATCCTTTGTACGATATAGGACGACTGCTACGACTAGCCTCCTTGGGTTTTGACAATTAGGTGGTATCAGAGCATGACTTAAACTAAGTTAAATAAAACTTGACCTTAGATAGTAGGATAACTTACTTAGGACGATTGAGAGGGGTAGAACTGAGTTAAGTATTTAAGCTTTAATTTACACACTAAAAGTTATAAAAGTTACAATAAAGAAATTATCAAAGTAACTTTATGCCTCATTGATTTAGAGGACTGAGTTGGAGTTGCGGACTTCTTTTGCCCTGTTTCATCTTTGAGATGGAGAGAGCTTATGGGACTACAGGCATCGACTTAGGATTACTTGCGAGGATTTGGCATTAGTTGGCTGACCTCATACTGTCAGTGAGGTACTATCTGCTTGGTACTGAAGACTGAGCCCCTATTAGATTGATAAGAGAATATATTAGGTATTTGCCTTCATCGATCATTTCCCTACTGATGAGGAGATGATTTATTATCCAAAGTCAGAGGAGAGTACCGACTGTACTCAGGAGTTGATCTTTTTGGTTGATGTTGATTCTCTTCTACTACCACCATCCTTTGGACATAGTAGGATTGTTGGACATAGGATATCCTTAACTATAGATCATCATGTTGATCACTTTTCTGTTATTGCCTTGGACTAGACTAGAGCTATAGCTGACATAGGGACCAGTAGGGAGCTATGGTATGGTCATGCCGATGGCATTAATATATTTGTACCTTAACCAGGGTTTGGATTTGATGGACTTGGATTACCATTAGATATTCTTGTTATACAGGTTGTGCCATTACAGTAGATACCCCCAGCTGATGAGTTTGAAAACTCTGTATTTTGATTTGGTCTATAAATATATCAGTAGAATTTCGCTCGTTAGAGGTGACCATTACATAGATGTAACCTCACTATATTAATAAAAAATGAATGATTACAACCTTTATTACTATTGTTGTGATGTATATGTGCATATGTGTTATCTTTATTTTGTACTAGTGGTTTCTACAACTATTTTGAATAATTTAACTGTTATAAGAAATAATTGGAAATTGGTAATGAATTTCTTAGTCAAGTAGACGCAGAAGACGACAATTGGATGAGCAAGCTTAACTTGCTTAAGAAAGAGAACAACTTGTATAGGGAAGACTACCGAAAAGGCCTTGAGACAGAACAGATGAAATTCTCACGACTATCCATGCACAGAATGAACTATTGAGGACATATTTAGCTTAGGAGCCAGTGCTACCTATACAAGCACCACCTCCCGTAGTAAACCCGGAGATTCCTTTACCACCTCTACCTCCGCTACCACCAGCTGTACCAACAAGAGTGATGCTTCAAGCACCTACGGATCTCAGGCAGCAACATAGTCTCTTACCAAAGTTTATATGGTGTAACAAATAGTTTGAGGGTATAGCCAGTAGACCTAATGAAGCAAACAATTGGTTACATCAAATTGAAAGATCATTCGAGGCATTCGAGATTGCACCGCATCTCAAGCTTACCTATGGTACATATATGTTGAAAATGAGAGCACGAACTTTGTAGGAATCGAAACAGAGGAATTTGAGAGGACCAATAACTTGGGAAGTTTTCCAACATGAATTTCTGGAGTATTACTATCTTGGAATTTTAAGGCTAAAGTATAGTGAAGATTTGTTGGATATTACAAAAGGCACGTGTACTGTGGAGCAGTACAAAGCAGAGTTTAATGGGTTGTTGCAATTTGCACCACCTGAATATCAGATGAGTGATAGATGGAAGATGCAAATCTTTTTTAGGGGATTTGATTTCGACATGAGAAGGAGGATTATGGAATTTGAGAGAAGAAATTTTGTTGATATGGTGGAAAAAGCATGAGTGTTAGACAATGCAAAGAGGTAGAGTGATGATGTAGGAAAACGCAAGATAAGTGTATTTGGGAAGAGACCTTTTGAAGGGCCTAGTGGGAGTAGTAATAATAAGATGAGGAAATTTGTGAGACCATTGAGAAGGTTTCAGAGAAAGACTAATGGACCACCGAAGTGCTGGAAGTGTAAAGGGACTCACTATCCTAGAGATTGTTTCTAGTTACAAGGAAAATGCTTTTATTATGGTGAAAGCTCGCATCGGGTGTCAGATTGCCCTAAAAAGAATGTAGTTACTTATTTCATTTACAACAAAGTTGGACATTATTCTACCACTTGTCCACAACTCATAATTGCCAATGCTCAAGTTACCAAACCAACACCAGTTGTTGGACGTCCTGCCATTGTAAGAGCGATTGGAGAATCAAATGTAGGAAACACACATCCAGGTGCAGCAAATGCTGCCAGAGTATACAATTTGGAAGGTAATTGGAGTTATGAAGACTATGTAAAAGAAGATTTAGAAGTACTCGAAGGGACTGAAGAATTTGTGGATTACGAGCTAATAGCTGGTATGTATCCTAAACTCTCATTGTTAAATTACTTTAGTTATTCTGAATATTATATGAAGCGTTGAATAATAATAAGTAAATAGAAGTAGTAAATGAAAACTTATAAAGCTATAACATGAGAATAAGACTTAAGAATTTTGTGATTCAGGGAATATCGACATAGTTGGACATTCAGTTTATACCTTGTTTAATACAAGAGCTACACATTCTTTTATAGCTCCAGGAGTAGTAAAGCAAATGGGATTAGTTGCAACTACCACTGACTCAAGTTTGGGAGTGAGAACTCCTACGGGAAGTATAGTAATTATAAGAGAAATGGTGAAAGAATGTCCTTTGAAGATTCAAGACTTTAATAGTAAAGTAGATATGATCATTCTAGATATGGATAAGTACGATGCCATATTAGGAATGAATTGGATGGCAAGTGTGAAAGCTACTGTCGACTGTAAAGAAAAGCAAGTACTATTTGAAGCTTTAGGAGGAAATAGAGCTATATTTCAAGGGAATTATACAACAACAAGAGTATAAGAGTTGAGTACTCTAGAATTGATCATGGACGTTGGTTGGTTGAATGCTTTAGATACTGATTCTAAAAAGTCAAATGAAGAAGAAATTTTAGTAGTGAATGAATTTTCTAATGTATTTCCAGATGAATTACTTAGATTACCACCGAAAAGAGAGATCAACTTTGTTATTGATTTGATTCCAAGAACTGAGCCAATATCTAAAGCTCCATATAGAATGGCTCCAATTGAGTTACAAGAATTGAAAAAGTAATTACAAGAGTTATTGGATCAAGGCTTTATAAGGCCAAGTGTTTCATCATGGGGAGCACCGGTATTATTTGTCAAAAAGAAGGATGGATCACTTAGACTTTGTATTAATTATAGAGAGTTGAATAAGGTGACCATCAAGAATAAATATTCACTTCTGAGGATTGATGATTTGTTTAACTAATTTCAAGGTGCAAGTGTCTTTTCTAGGATTGACTTAAGGTTAGGCTATCCTTAGCTGAGAATTAAGTTGGAAGAAGTTTCGAAGATGGCATTTCGGATGAGATATGGTCATTATGAATTTATGGTGATGCCTTTTGGCCCAATGAATGCTCCTGCTGCATTCATGGATCTAATGAATTAGGTGTTCAAACCTTTATTGGATAAGTGCGTAATTGTATTCATCGATGATATTCTAGTATATTTTGCTACATCTGAGCAACATGAAGAACATTTGAGAGTAGTGTTGCAGACTTTGCGAGAACACAAGTTATATGCAAAGTTGTCTATTTGCAATTTTTGGTTGAAGGAAATATCTTTTCTTGGACATGTCATAATAGGGAATAGTATATCATTTGATCTCGAAAAGATTAAGGCTATAGTGGAATGGAAAAGACCAGAGATGGTTACTAAGATTTGAAGCTTTCTTGGATTGGTTGGATATTATAGGAAGTTTGTTAAGGACTTCTCAAAGATTTCGAGATCACTCACCTAAATGACACAGAAGAATGTAAAATTTGAGTGGGGTGAAAAACAAGAAAAGAGCTTCCAAGAGCTGAAAAAGAGGTTAGTGTCTACCCCAATTCTTGTATTGCCAAATAATGAAGAGCCTTTCACTATATATAGTGATGCTTCTAAAAATAGATTTGGATGTGTACTTATGTAAAGCGGAAAGGTCATTGGATATTGTAGATACCTAATTTTTGCCCCTTTGTGGTCCTAATTTTTTATTTTTTTAAAAAAGGGTCCTAATTTAAAAAAACTGAAAAAAATAAATAATAATAATAATAAAAGATAAAAATAATAAAAATTAACAAATGATGAAAATACGAAAAAAATAAGAAAAGAAAAAATTATAAAGATTTTGTAGATTTTTAGGAAGTAACTTATGTTAGGGACAATTAGTTTTAGTTTTAACATAGTTCAAATAATTATTTTAGGAAGTTGCATGGTTTAAGTGCAATTTAGTTGTACTAAAAATGAAAGCATAGGTTAACGGCTTAACGGATAAGCATTGAAGTATTGGATTGGATTAATTTGAGGTCTTGGGTTTGAATCTCACTAGATATTTAGGTTTTTTTTTTATTTCGATCTTTTTATTTTTACAAAAAAATCAATTGAGCGTACGGGATTCAGATTTAATTTTAAATCTTATCAAATCTTTTGAATCTAATGCAATAAAGATTTGTGAGATTCAAATCTAATTTGGTTTTTATCAAATCGGGTTTAAATCGATATAAGTGATTTGATTTTTATTGGATCGGATTCATGTCAATATGAAAAATTCGATTGGATTTGATTTGTTTCGGGCTTTATAAATACGAAAGGTGTAGCATGAAAAAGGACCTCTCACTACAATTACATACTTGCTCAAAAACCACTCTCTCATTTGAATCACATCCCAAGTCTACATGCTAATACAGTAGCTATCTAAACTCCAGTAGGATCCGCAACTCACCGCATCCAAGCTCTAATAGGCTTAACCTACGACCTACGACCCACGGTCTCTTGCACACGCAAGCATCGACAATCCATCCATGTACACTAATCTAATCTCCCTCATCCAACACATATCTCCCAATACTGCAGTACTACTCTTAACCCAAACACCATTAGACCTTCTCTTTCGACCTTTACTCAACAGTCTCCATCCTTCTTCAAACCCAGTGATAGCAACTACTTATCCCATCTACGACCTTCTCTCTCGCTCGCATAGCTCCTGTGATCCATACAGTCGTGTGCCCATGACCCACACAGCATCAGCATAGCAACACGACAGCAACTCTAGCTAACACCCAAGGTTAGCTATTAGTACCGATGGTCTACTATAGAACTCCCATGGATAGCAGTAGCGCTAGACTCACAACTGCAGTACTCCACCAAAGCCATAAGACACCTGATCTTCAACACGCCGCAATAGCACCTAATCATCATAAAAAATGACACAGCACCTGCCACACTTAGTTGCACTCCTCTGCTGACCACATTTCATCGTTGCTGTGCTCCATTACTGACCACGCTCCATCGCATTGAAAGATCCGAAGGCTTCTACACAGTTTAGTCCAGGCGAAACCCCAAATGAACACAACTTCAGAACAGCAAGCCCCGAGATTGAATTGTATACTCCATAGTCCAACACTGTCATTGCTCCATCCACGCCATTGCCATGCAAGAACAAGCTAGGTACAGTTTTTCCAAGTTTTAGTTTTCTTATTTTATTTTATTCTTTTATTTATTTATTATTATCATTATATTATTAGTTCCTCAGTTATCTAATGTAGTATATGTGTATATGACTATATCAGTATTAGTTTTTATAGTTATTTATATATATATTAGTTTAGGAATTTTTTAGGATTAGTTATCTAGGATTTCTCACGTAGAAAATGAAAAATTTTTTTTAGAAGTAAAAATTAATAGAAAGTCAATAAATTTTTTAAGATGTTTTAGAGATTTTTTTTTATCACTCACAAATTTGGACCCTTTATTTTTCTTTAAAAAATAAATTGAATTAACTAAAATGTAAATTTGGTCAATTTTTAAAATTAAAATCAACCAACATGTTAAAGTTTTTCGGAAAGAACTACGATAATCTGATCTCAGCTAATAGGTACGTAGGCACCTAAGGCGACGATAAAATATGTAGAAACTTAGGTTCTTTTTTCTTTTGATTTTATTTATTTATTTTTTCTTTAAAAATATTATAATTAGAAGAATAATCCTAATTTCAGTAAATAGATAATGATACTCGTTAAGACTTACTAGGTTAGCTCCCGAACTCATAACCTTTTGGTTCTTCATTCAAATTGAAATCAAAGATTGATAGCCAAATTGTAATCAATCCACCCAATTGATTACAGTTTCTTTTCTTTTTCCCGACTTCGATCGGGTGGCGACTCTAAAATTTAAAAAAAAAAAAGAATTTTCTAATTTCTTTGGTTGAGGATTAATATTCAATGAGTTAAGGTTTAGTATTAATTGAAAATGGAGAAATGAATTAAATAAAAGATACCGAAAAATCTGGCTCGACAGTTTAGTGACTTCATGGGGGATCGCTAGAGGGCTAGCTATTAGAAGTTACTAAAAATAGGATTATTTTTTTTTTTAAAAGAACTTAGGTATGTTATTTTATATATTTGTTTATTTTATTTCTTTTTTACTAACATTTTTTGTTACAATTTATTTACAGGGGGTAGCTTTAGGGGTTTACTTTATTTTTGTTTTATTTCTCTACATCATAAATGTATGGTAGATACAGTCAGAACCAAGTCGTCTTAGTACCTTAAGAGTGGGGCCATTGTATAAGTTTCGGATGTTGTAGGGCAACTACCTTTCAGGGCCGATCGGGCTACCCACTCAAGTTTAGATACAACCATAGAACCGTTAATTTGAAAAAACATAGTGGTTGCATAACTGGGGAACCTTTAGAACCCACCCTTTGCATTACATGAAAACTTTTCTTTCAAAACATCACAAGAACCTATGATGTAGCAGATCTAAATGGATAAGGGCAATTGTGAAGTTGTGGTTGTAGTTGTAATATTTCCTTATATATAATTTGTAATAATTTTGTGTAAAGTTTAGAACAGGTTGTAATTGTAATTTTGATTTTGATTTTGATTTTTAGTCATGGCTAGATCAAGTCAAGAGCCCTTTGAAGAAATTCATGTCTACCTACCACATTGGCCTCAAAAACTGCTTTAGATGTGGCTCCGACTCTTCAGCCTAGATAAGCAGGAATTTATCAAGAATAGGATTGGACCCATCCTCTCTTTGTAGAAGATCCCCATGAACATCACTCTAGTGCGAGGCTTAGTCCACCTATGGGAGCCAGAATCCACTAGTTTCTATATAGGGCCACATCAGCTAAGCCCAACTTTAGAAGAATACTCCTAATTGTTGTAGGCCCCTGCAATCACTGATGATGTCTATACCCTAGACTTAGAAGTTGCAGTACCAAAGATCTTCAACAAGTTGTTGGGAATCGGAAAAACTGAAATAAATCGGGTTCTAAATCAAGGAAAGACCATTTGATTAGAGGATGTCATGGACTGGTTTTCTACTGAATTGAAGCATAGAGATAAATGGGAGGTTTTTTGTACAAATTTAGAAGCATGACACCAATATCGAGTCAATGCTTTTATATTGGTGGTCTTCAATACTATCTTGTTCCCTGATGATAAACGCCGAGTCCACTTTAGAATTGTAAAACTCGTAGTTAGTATTTTCTGAATTTTTATTTTCAATAGTCATCATTTTGAATGTATCGTCAAACCTTTCATTCAAAATTAGTTAGGCCTCTATCTCATTTGAGATCCACTTCCATTTATTTAAAGAAATCTTAGTTCATTTCTTTCTTATGTTGCATTTTACTTCTCTTTTGCTTACATACACTTTTCTTTATGTGTTTTGCCCAAATCCAATGAACCAAGCGAAAACCAGGAATACCTTGCACAAGTACAAAATGAGAATATCGATATCGCTTCCAACCCTATTGGGTTAGTCGTCGGGAGCGATGTTGATGACCACAGTAATATACAAGAGGAATGGCAAAAACATTAACTGGATGGAATCACTATTGATGAACCAATTGAAACAATTAATGTGGGGAATGAAGAAAATCCTAAGAATCTAAAAATTAGGGCAAGTTTAAAAGAGAAACAAAAAATAGAAATGATTACATTATTAGTTGAATATTAATACGTATTCGCTTGGTTGTATGAAGATATGCCTGGGTTGGACCCATCAATTATAGTCTACCATTTACCTACACAAGAAGATGTCAAACCAAAAAAGCAAAAGTTGAGGAGATTTCAACATGAGGTCTTGCTAAAAATTAAAGAAGAAGTGAAGAAACTATTGGAAGTTGGATTCATTGAGGTGTTGGATTACCTGGAATGGGTAGCTAATATTGTTCAAGTAATGAAGAAGAACGGGAAAGTTAAAGTGTGTGTAGACTTTCGAGATCTCAACCAAGTAATGCCTAAAAACAATTTCCCATTGCCTCATATTGATGTCTTAATGCATCACACAGCCGGAAATCATCTATTCTCTTTCATGGATGGTTTTTCGAGATATAATCAGATCTAGATGTCCGAAGAAGATAAGACAAAGATGACTTTTGTTACAACTTAAGGAACGTTTTACTACAAGGTGATGCCGTTTGGGCTTAAGAATGCAGGGGCAACATATCAAAGGGCCATGGTTGCAATTTTTCATGATATGATGCATAAAGAAATAGAAGTGTATGTTGATGACATGATTGCAAAATCCAAGGAAGAGGAAGATCACTTAGAAAACCTAAGGAAGCTATTTGATATATTGAGGAAGTTCCAGTTGAAGTTGAATCCAGAGAAATGTACCTTTGGTGTGACATCAAGAAAATTGTTGGGATTCTTAGTTAGCCAAAGGGAAATCGAAGTTGATCTTGATAAAGCCAAGGCTGTAATCAACATGCCTCCTCTACATACACTCAAGGAAGTACGAGGATTGCTAGGGCATTTAAATTACATAGCTCGATTCATATCACAGTTAACAGACAAATGCCGCCTTTTTTTTAAGCTATTAAAGAAGAACGTAAAGATCAACTGGAATGAGAAATGCGAAGAGGCTTTCATTAAAATCAAAGAATACCTCATGACACCTCCAATATTAGTAGCTCCTAAACCTAGAAAGCCATTATTCTTGTACCTAACCATAATGTCCGAATCCATGGGATCCATGCTTGATCAGAAGGATGAAGAAGGGAAAGAGTGGGTCGTTTACTATTTAAGCAAAAAGTTTACAAAAGGGGAGTAGAAATACTTTGAAGCCGAAGGAACCTGTTATGCATCGGTTTGGGTCATGCATTGACTCAAACAATATATACTTTACTATCAAATTAAGTTAACAACACAACATGATCCTTTGAAATACTTAGTTGAAAAACCAGCTCTCATCAGTAGAGTTTCAAAGTGGCAGATGTTGCTGATAGAATTTGACATTAAGTATGTGAGCTAAAGTTCAATTAAGGGGCAAGCCTTGGTGGATTAATTAGCGGAGAATCCCTCTGAGGATACCCCTTAAGAAGCACGGGTTGAGTTTCCTGATGAAAGTATCCTAATAGCACGAAATGATTCTGATTATGAAGTAGTTAAAAAATCTTTAGGGTGGAAAATGTTCTTTGATGGAGCAGCTAATGTATCTGGATGTGGAGTCGGGGCAATTCTAGTATCTCTTGTAGGTATACAATTTCCAATGGCTATGAGACTGGCTTTCCCATGTACTAATAATATTGCAAAATACGAGGCGTGTATTTTGGGACTTAAAATTGCATTGTTTAAGGAGATACGGGAATTACAGGTGTATGGAGATTTTTCATTGATCATAGGCCAAGCTCAAGGTGAGTATAAGATGAAAGACCCCAAATTAGTACCTTACCACCAACACTTGGCCAAGTTCATAACCAAGTTTGAAAAGATTACATTCGTGTATGTACCAAGGGTTTAAAACCAATTTGCTGATGCTCTCGCTACTTTGGCATCAATGATCCAGATATCGGGAGGAGTGGAGATTCAGCCACTTAAGATTGAAATTGAAGAAAAGGCCGCTTTTTGTTTAGTAATGGAAAGTTCATGTGACAAAAAGCCTTGGTATCATGATATCGAAATGTTTTTACAACATGGAATGTACCCCGAAGAAGCAAAGAAGAGGATAAAAAATTAATCAGAAGATTGGTTGCTCAGTACTTGATAAGCGATTTTATGTTGTACCGACGATCGTTTGACGGTACGCTTTTACGTTATATAGATGAGAAAGAGGTAGAGATGCTAATGAAAGAAGTGCATGAGGGAGTATGTGGCCTCTATATGAATGGCTACATGCTTGCCAAGAAAATCATGAGGATGGGATATTATTGGTTAACTATAGAAGTAGATTGTATAAGACATGTTAGACATGCCATTTGTGCTAGATCTATGCAAATAAGATAAATGCTCTACTTCAAGAATTGCATACACTATTAGCACCATAGCCTTTTTTGATGTGGGAAATAGATATCATTTGCCTGATCACTCTAAAGGCATCTAACTGGCACCAATTTATATTGGTAGCTATTGATTATTTCACTAAGTGGGTTAAAACCTCATCCTACTCTAGTGTGACGAAGGGAGTAGTAGTCAAGTTCATTAGGAGAGACATACTGGCTCGATATGGTATGCTAGAGACAATTATTACCGACAATGGTATGAACCTGAATAATAAATTGATGTCAAAGTTATATTGACACTTCAGGATCATTCATATAAATTCTACTTCTTATCGACCCCAAATGAATGGAGTCGTAGAAGTGGCCAACAAGAACAATAAAAGAATTATTGAGAAGATGGCCATTACGTATCGAGATTGGTAATATCTTTAGCCCCTTTCTTGTTCTACTAAAAGTCCCCATTTCTCGTTCTATCCTTTATCCAAATAAACCCTACACATAAGAAGCACAAGAAAAAATAAACACTTAACTTGAAGCGATGCCTATTGATAAAAATTCTTTTAATACTTTATTACAGTTAACCTCCCCTCCTAAGAAAGGGAGACTTGTTTCCTATTTTTTAGGATAGGGCCATGTTTAGAAAGAGTAACGTGTGGCACATAAGTAGAAACACATTTGAGAATGGATGTTTACACGAAAAGTCGATGTTTGGACTAGAAATTCAAGACAGAACATCTTTGTTCGAGAGATGAATATGTTTTACATTTGTTTTAAGCTTAAATTGCTTTAAAAAAAAAACAAAAGAAAAAAAAAAGAAAACAAAAAAAGAAAAAGAAGAAAAAAGTTAGAAGAAAAAGAGATAGAAGAAGATAGAAGAAGAAGAGCAAGAACAAGAAAAGGCTATAGAAAGGGTCAAAACCATTGGTTCTAATTGGATTACTTAATAAGACGTTTGATTGTTTGGGAACTATCACTAAAACCAGGTAAGTGGTTCTAAGCCTAATAAAACATTGCATTTGCATTTGGTTTTCCCCTAAGGATGACAGCTTGTTTTCTAAAAATAATTAATTCTTAAAAATCATTGGGATAGTTGGTTCTTAGAGCATAGTCCCAATTTATAATCTCCTAGAGAACTAGCTAACTCGTAGAGCTTGGTCTCAATCCAAAGTTCCTTAGACTCCCGATCATTCGACTTACAGAACGTTACCCGACTCAAAATTTCTTCAAGGGATTTAGTAAGCTTAGGAAGCATTACCTCAATTCAAGTTTCCTCATTTTTAGGTCTTAGCCAGCTCAAAGTGCGCTTTGGCTGCCTTAGTTAATCAACTCATTAGAGGACGACCAAGTTTCCTTATTTTTAGGTCTTAGCCAACTCAAAAAGCACTTTCGCCACCTTGGTTAGTTAACTTATTAGGGCACGACCAAGTTTCCTCATTTTTAGGTCTTAGCCAACTCAAAAGGCACTTTAATCGCCTTAGTTAGTCAGCTCATTAGGGTACAACTAAGTTTCCTTATTTTTAGGTCTTAGCTAGCTCAAAGGGAGCTTTGATCACCTTGGTTAGTCAACTCATTAGGGCATGACCAAGTTTCCTTATTTTTAGGTCTTAGCCAGCTCAAAGGGCGCTTTGATCACCTTGATTAGTAAGCTCATTAGGGCATGACCAAGTTTCCTTATTTTTAGGTCTTAGCCAGCTCAAAAGGCACTTTGACCACCATGGTTAGTCAGTTCATTAGGGCACGACCAAGTTTTCTCATTTTTAGGTCTTAACCAGCTCAAAAGGCGCTTTGACCACCATGGTTAGTTAGCTCATTAGGGCATGACCAAGTTTCCTCATTTTTAGGTCTTAGCTAGCTCAAAGGGCGCTTTGGTTGCCTTGGTTAGTTAGCTCATTAGGGTATAGCCAAGTTTCCTCATTTTTAGGTCTTAGCCAGCTCAAAGGGCGCTTTGACCACCTTGGTTAGTCAACTCATTAGGGCACGACCAAGTTTTCCTTATCTTTAGGTCTTAGCCAACTCAAAGGGCGCTTTAACCGCCTTGGTTAGTCAGCTTATTAGGGCATGACCAAGTTTCCTCATTTTTAGGTCTTAACTAGCTCAAAGGGCTCTTTGATTGCCTTCGTTAGTTAGCTCATTAGGGCACGACCAAGTTTTCCTTATCTTTAGGTCTTAGTCAGCTTAAAGGGCGCTTTGGCAGCCTTGGTTAGTCAGCTCATTAGGGTACGGCTATGTTTTCTCATTTTTAGGTCTTAATTAGCTTAAAGGGCGCTTTGACCACCTTAGTTAGTTAGCTCAAAAAGGCACGACCAAGTTTTCCTTATCTTTAGGTCTTAGCCAGCTCAAAAGGGCACTTTGACCTCCTTGGTTAGTTAACTCATTGGGGCACAACTAAGTTCTTTCATTCCGTTAGGATTTTAGCCAACTCTAAAAGTGCTTACCCATTTCATCTAGTTTAGGGCCTTAGCCAGCTTAAGGAGCGCTTCGCCTACCTTGGTTAGTCAACCTATAGAGGGCACGACCAAGTTCTCATTATTCTTTTTAGGGATTTTTGCCAACCCACAAGGGCATTACCCTCACTATTCTTCATTTCAAACTAATCATCATCAAATGTCTTAACATTCCTTATGATAGAGTTATCCTGAGGCAAAAACGGTGTCTCTTTTGTTTTTATGGTAAAGTTTTGCTCAAACTTCACTACAAAGAGGGGCAGTTGTAGACACCTAATTTTTGCCTCTCTATAGTCATAATTTTTTATTTATATAAAAAAGAGGGTCCTAATTAAAAAAAATTGAACAAATAAAATAAAATACTAAAATATAAAAATAATAAAAATTAACAAATGATGAAAATAAGAAAAGAAAAAATTATAAAGATTTTGTAGATTTTTAGGAAGTAACTTATGTTAAGGACAATTAGTTTTAGTTTTAACATAGTTCAAATAATTATTTTAGGGAGTCGTGTGGTTTAAGTGCAATTCAGTTGTACTAAAAATCAAAACACAGGCCAATGGCTTAACGGATAAGCATTGAAGTATTGGATTGAATTAATTTGAGGTCTTAGGTTCGAATCTCACTAAATAGATACTTAAGTCTTTTTTTCTTATTTTAATCTTTTTATTTTTACAAAAAAATCGGTTGAGCGTATGGGATTCAGATTTAATTTTAAATCTTATCAAATCTTTTGAATCTAATGTAATAAAGATTTGTGAGATTCAAATCTAATTTGGTTTTTATCAAATCAGATTTAAATCAATATAAGTGATTTGATTTTTATCGGATCAGATTCATGTCGATATGAAAAATTCAATTGGATTTGATTTGTTTCAAGCTTTATAAATAAAAAGGGCGTGGCATGAAAAAGGACCTCTCGCTACAATTACACACTTGCTCAGAAACCACTCTCTCGTTTGAATCACATCCTAAGTCCATACGCCAATATAGTAGCTATTTAAACTCCAGCAGGATTCGTAGCTCACCGCATCTAAGCTCCAATAGCCCTGACCTACAACCCATGACCTACGGTCTGTTGCACGTGCAAGCACTGACAATCCATCCATGTAAGCCAATCTGATCTCCCTCATCTAACACACATCTCCCAATACTGCAGTACCATTCTTGACCTAAACACTGTTAGACCTTCTCTTTTAGCCTTCACTCAACAGTCCCCATCCTCCTTCAAACCTAGTGGTAGTAGCCACGTATCCTATCCATGACCCTCTCTCTTGCGTGCGCAGTTCCTGCGACCTATACAGCCATTTGACCCATGACCTACACAGCATCAACATAACAACATGACAGTAACTCTAGCCAACACCCAAGATTAGCTATTAGCACTAACGCTCCACTATAGAACTCCTACGGATAGTAGCAACGCTAGAATCACAATTATAGTACTCTACCGAAGCCACATGACGCTTGATCTTCAATACACTGCAATAACGCCTGATCAGCAAAAAAGGCAATATAGCACCCGCCACACCTAGTCACGTTCCTCTATTGACCACGTTTCATCATTACTGCACTCTACTACTGATTGTGCTCTGTCATGCCACAAGATCCAAAGGCTTCTGTATAGTCTAGTCCAAGCAAAACTCCAAATGAACATAACTCTAAAACAACAAGCCCTGACGTTGAATTGTATACTCCATAGTCCAATACCGTCGTTGCTCCATCCATGCCATTACCACATAAGAATAAGCTAAGTTTAGTTTTTCCAAGTTTTATTTTTCTTATTTTATTTTATTCTTTTATTTATTTATTTATTATTATCATTATATTATTAGTTCCTCAATTATCTAATGTAGTATATGTGTATATGACTATATTAGTTTAGGTGACTTATTAGTATTAGTTTTTTATATATTAAGTTACATAACATTACTAATTTATTTAGGTAGATAGTTGTTTAGTCATAATAGTATATATATATATATATTAGTTTAGGAATTTTTTAGGATTAGTTATCTAGGATTTTTCCCTTAGAAAATTAAAATTTTTTTTAGAAGTAAAAATTAATAAAAAGTCAATAAACTGTTTAAGAGGTTTTAGAGATTTTTTTTTATCACTCATGACTTTGGACCCTTTATTTAAAAAAAAATAAACCGAATTAATTAAAATGTAAATTCGATCAATTTTTAAAATTAAAATCAACCAACACGTTAAAGTTTTTAAGAAAGAACTACGATCGTTTGATCTCAGTTAGCGGGTATGTAGGTACCTTCGTAGCGACGATAAAATATATAGAAACTTAGGTTCTTTTTTCTTTTGATTTTATTTATTTTTTTCTTTAAAAATATTATAATTAGAAGAATAATCCTAATTTTAGTAAATAGATAGTGGTACCCGTTAGGGTTTTAATAGGTTAACCCCCGAACTCGGAACCCTCTGGTTTTTCATTTAAATTTAAATCAAAGATCGGTAGCCAAATTGTAATCAATCCACCTAATTGATTACAGTTTCTTTTCTTTTTCCTAACTTCAGTTGGGTAGCGACTCCAAAATTTTAAAAGAAAAAAACCGGAATTTCCTAATTTCTTTAGTCGAGGATTAAAATTAAATGGGTTAGGGTTTAGTATTAATTGGAAATGGGGAAATCAACTAAATAAAAGAAATCGAAAAATCAGGCTCAACACATATGCCTCGAGACAGTTGAAACCATATGAGCAAAATTATCTAGCTCATGACTTGGAACTTGCAGCTGTAGTGTTTGCCTTGAAGTTGTGGCGACACTATCTATATGGATAGAGATGTGAAATTTTTACTGATCATAAGAGTCTTAAGTATTTGTTTACTTAAAAAGAGTTGAATATGAGACAAAGAAGATGGCTTGAGTTGATCAAAGACTATGATTTGGGGATTAACTACTGCCCAGGTAGAGTAAATGCGATTGGTGACGCCTTAAGTAGGAAGAATTATGGAGAAGTTGCTTCTCTTTTGACTGATCAAAGAGAGCTAATTAAAGAGTTTGAAAAGTTAAATTTGGAGTTTTCATAGCATGAAGAAAATATTGAATTATCAAATTTGGTGATTGAGCCAATATTGATGCAAAGAATTAGAATTACACAACAAGGTGATGTTGTACTAAATCGAATCAAAGAAGAAATGGGAAGTGGGAAATACACTGATTTCCAAATAGATGAACATGACACACTTCGCATGAGTAACTGATTGTGTGTACATGATGATGAGGAGCTCCGAAAAGAAATTTTAAGTGAAGCTCATTATTCAAGCTATACTATACATCCAAGAAGAACGAAGATGTACCAAGATTTGAAAAAGAATTTCTAGTGGAATGGAATGAAACATGATGTGGCTGATTTTGTGCTTAAGTGTGAAACTTGTTAGAGAGTGAAAGCTAAACATCAACAACCAGGGGGATTACTACAACCCTTATCTATTCTAAAGTGGAAATGGAATTAGATATCTATGGATTTTGTGTGTGGCTTACTACGAACAACTACTAGTTTTGATGCGATTTGGGTAATCCTTGATCGACTTACCAAATCAATTCACTTTTTGCCAATCAATAAGACTTTTTCTTTGGAGAAATTGGCGAGAATATAAATAAAGGAGATAGTGAGACTACATGGTGTTCCAGTAGGAATTGTATCGGATAGAGATCCTAGATTCATATCAAAGTTTTGAGGAAGTTTACAGACAGTGATGGGAATGAAGCTACAGTTTAGCACAGCATATCACCCTCAAACTGATGGACAGACTGAGAGGACTATTCAGACTCTGGAAGATATACTGAGGGCATGTATTATAGAATTTAAAGGAAGTTGGGATGTTCATTTGCCTTTAGTCGAGTTCGCATATAATAACAGTTATCACTCAACCATACAAATGCCACCTTATGAAGCTTTATATGGGAGAAAGTATCGATCACCATTATTTTGGGATGATATAGAGAAAGCTGTAATAGGTCCCGATCTAATTCAGGAAACAGTGGATAAAATCGTGGTGATCAAATAGAAGATGAAAGAATCCTAAGATAAAAAAAAAAAAAGAGCTAGGCTGATTTGAAGAGAAGAGAATGGGAATTCCAAGTGGGAGAACATGTATATTTAAGTGTAAAACTGATCAAGAGTATTCATCGTGCTAAAGCCCAAGGGAAACTAAGTCCAAGATATATAGGCCCATTTGAGATTTTAGAACGAATCGAGAATCTAGCTTACCGATTCACGTTGCCACCTAATCTATCGGGAATTCATAATGTTTTTCATATGTCAATTTTGAGAAAACATGTTCTCGATCTTGATTGTATCGTTGAGTTAGAACCGATAAGACTGCAAGAAAACTTGACATACGAGGAGCACCTAGTGAAGATTATAGACAATAAAGTACAGCAACTGAGGAATAAATATATTCGTTACATCAAGGTATTATGGAGAAACCATGAATGACAATCAACAACTTGGGAAGCAGAATATGAAGTAAAGAAGCGACATTCACACATATTCATAGAACTAGGTATGCATCTCAAGTTTTGAGAACAAAACTTGTTTGAAGGGGGGAAGAATGTAAACCCTAGAAAATCGATAGTTTGAACTCTAATTTAAATCCGAGTGTCCTAAATAGTATAATGAGTTGATAAGGCTAGTAATAATAAAAGATTATGAAACTTAATAAATCGAATATAACACCGATAATAAAAAAACCTACAAATTTATTGAAACCCCTAAATCGCGTACTGAAACCCTAAATTGCGTACTAAAACCCTAAATCTAATTTATGTACAATTAACCAAAATTGAACTCAAATTTGATCAAAATCCTAAAACCATAACTTTAAGCCTATAAAATAGTTAAATATAACTCAATAGTGATATAATTATAGTCGATTGCAATTATCGACTAATCGACTAAATTACGTAATCGTGTAAAATTTTAATGAAATTTTTAAAATAACTTGTAAAAATTATAATTATAACAAGTATCAATTAAACTGATAAATTTTCATAAAATTTTAAAATTAATTTATGATGATTATTTTTATGATTTTTATGTTTAGAAAAATTTCATATAAATATTTCTAGTTTTCTTTTCTCCCATTTTTTTCTATTTTCCTTTCTTTCTTTTTCCTTCTTTTCTTTTCCTCTTCTAGTTTCTTCCTTTTCCACATGACTTACAATTGCAAATGTAGTAGCCTATGTGTGTAATTTTAAGGACATGTGTCAACCAATTAAGGGAGAAAAGACAAATTAATAAAGTAAATGTCATTTCTAATTTAATGCTTAATGTAATGGGATAAGGATCTTGTATTTTTTTTTTATTATTTCTTTGCTTTCTTTTGCTGAAATATGTCCTAAATATCTGAAGAAAAAAAAAAGAAAAAGAAAAAGAAACCAAACCGAAAACACAGAGTGAAAAACAAAAGAAAAGAAAAGCCAAGTAAAAACAAAACCAAAAGAAAACCGTGAAGAACAAAGAGAAGAATAAGAAGAAAAAGAAGACAAAGGAGGAAGAAAAGATGAAGAAAATCAAATATAATTAGGTAAGTATAATTATTTTAGTAGTATATATGTATATTATATGGTATGTACATGTATATACTAAGTATTTGTATTGTATTTTATTAAATATTTCATTACATATACATGTATGTATGCATAACTAGATAATTTAAGATATATATATGTACGTATAAAGATATGTATGTAGACATGTATGTATATGGGTATAATATACGATACTTATACTTATATCTATACCTATGTGTATGTATCCATAAGACTACATATAGTATGTATTTAGTACTTTTTTTACAAAATAAATAAATATATATATATAGTTGTACACGTGAATTTGGCTATGTATGTATATATGTGTACAATCTTTATTTCATAGGTATAGATATAAGTATAAGTATTCATATATAATATATATATATATGTATTTGGTATTTATATATTTATGTACACATGTAAGCTATATTTTATATACATATAAGTA
Source organism: Lumnitzera littorea (assembly GCA_024138015.1). NCBI lineage: Eukaryota > Viridiplantae > Streptophyta > Magnoliopsida > Myrtales > Combretaceae > Lumnitzera > Lumnitzera littorea. The sequence goes on from JAMXBB010000004.1 coordinate 64,921,320, forward strand.
TACATGTATGTGTCATGAATATATGTATAATATATAGTATATGTATAACATATAGTATATATGTAGTATATCGAATATTAAGTAATATATATGATATAAAAATATTTACTAAATAAAATAAATTCATAAATATGTAAAGAGTAGGTATATATATATATTACTGTAAATTAGGAATTACTAATTAAAGTAAATTATAAAATTAATCAAATATAGTATAAATACAAATATATGTATATCGTAAAATATAAATGGATAATAAGAAAATAATAAATATTAAAAATAACAGTAATAATAATAATAATAATAATAATTATAATAAGTCTAAAATCTCAAAAATAAGTAAAGATAAGTAACTAAGGTAAAATATGCTTCAAATAATAAAATTATCAATTATATGATTTAAATAATTATTAAATCATAAATATATTAAGAAAAAGCTAAAATTATTATTTTATAATTTTTTAAAATTAAAATAATAAATTTTGTGATATTTTCATGTCATGATTCAAACTACAAGTCATAACATTCAAAACGGACTTCGCTACGAGAAAATACGCTCGAAAATGGTCAAAATAGATTATAAGTTTATAACGATTTGAGCTAAAACGAAAAAGTTATACACGATTCGATAAAAAGCTCGAATCAACAATTTTGCATAATTAGATAAAGTAAACCTTATAAATTACGATACTATTTTAGCTTTAAATCCTCAAAGTTACAAATTTTTATTATTCTTAAGTGATTTTGACATTGACCTTAAGTTGCTACTAGATTATTACGACTCCTTAGTCGACTATGGTTGAGTGAGTTTTGCTAATGATTCCATACTTATTTGTGTTTGTAGTTGGTGAATACAAGTTATGATCAATAATGGAATATTATATGGGGTTAGGTTATGCTTGTGTATGATAATTGGTTGTTACTGATGAATTTACTTTAAATTATAATAATGTATTGATTGTTGTATAGTAGATTCAATAGGAATTGATTGTTTATGATTTTGAATGATCACTGAATAATAAGACCTAATTTTACTCAACTAGAAAAAGTTAACTTGAAACACGCATAATCATGCACCGCATAACTAATTCCGGAAGCCACATTACACGGAGGTAGGAAGAGGCCATACTTAGGTCGGTTATTGATTGTCATAGATTTCATATGGTGCATACGTACGATATGACCTTACCTTGCCTTACGTTCAATTCATGTTACAAGTTGCAATTAGCTTTATAAGGGTTATAAGAAGAGGCTACATGTTATAACTCTTTGCTATCACTTGTTGATGAAGATCAGTACTCAAGCCATGACTGCAAACTCTTGACCTTTGATTGGCAAACAATCCCGATCTAGGCAATAAAGAGTCTACCCTCTTTAAACCGTAATGATTTGCTGATTGTCGGCAGTTTAAGATGTGGTCCTTAAGTTACGATCATAGACTTTTGACCCTTAGTTATAGGCGACTACAATCTAGGCTGTGAAGGGATCCTCTTTCAACTAAATTCTCAAATGCTTATGCTACTCGTAAAGCATGGAAAATGACGAGATGTCAGTTTCAAAATTTAAAGAAAAAGTAGAGGAGAAGGATATTATAATTAATTATCCAAAGACATGCAACAAACACAAGGAGAAGGATATTATGATTAATTATCCAAAGACACACATCAAAGCATGAGTGAAATTATAAGGATAATGACATTGAGTGATGAAGACTACATAACTATACATTCTACAAGAAGAAAGAAAAAAGGAGGGTATGGAAGGCTTCCTGCAACACATGACGAATGAAGAATGAATTGGTATTATAGCAAAATGTAAAGCGTTAAAACCAACAATACTTTAAAGCGAGCTCTATTTACCAAGGGAACTGTATGGGTTTGAGGAATGTCATGAAGCCTATAGTATATGCTTAACTCATTCATATATTCATGAAGTAAGCTCACTTGTAGAGAGTTTTCAATTACCATGTCATCATGAGGCAATTTGAAAGAAGGGAGTTGAATACAGGTGTGCAACTTTGTTTTAAGCCAACCATTTTCAACTAAATAAAATTCTAGGTTTGTCTCATTGGTCTATGCAAATTATAACCTACATAGTTTGATTTAGATATAAAGGCCCTATCCTTGGGCTATGTCCTTATTGCATCAAATAAACTATGATACTCATAGAGGAGAAATTTGGTGTACTGTTAAGAGAGAAGGAACGTGGTTAAGTCTACTGGACTTTCGTTGGTGTTGATAGAGAGATTGGCATTGGTCAGGTTAGATAATGGCAAAGTTGTGATTGATCTAAGCAGAGATTAAGGTGAATGAACTAGTGCTTTACAAAGAACAAACCACCTCTTTTGTGGAGATGGATGATGGTATAAGAATAGTTAGAATTTTGAGAGGGACGAGTTTTTCTTTCATCATTGGTGCAACTGGATTTTTAGCAAAAGCTCTTATAGAGAAGATCCTAAGGACAGTACCCAATTTAGGTAAGTTATATCTTTTGATCAAAGCAATAGATCAGGAAGCTGTAATGCTACGACTTATCAGTGACATCATAACTTTGGGGCTCTTCAAGAATCTATGACAAACTTACAGAAAATCTTATGAAGCTTTCGTAATGAACACATTAGTACTTGTTCCTGGAGACATATCTAAACCAAATCTTGGACTAGGTGAGGATATGGCTGACTTTATTGCAAAAGAAGTTGATATAATAGTGAATTCAGCTGCTAATACAACCTTTGATGAGAGATATGATTTTGCTATTGATATAAACACTAAAGAACCTCTCTATCTAATGAGTTTTGTAAAGAGATGCAAAAAATTAAAGCTCTTCACTCAAGGCTCAATAGCTTATGTAAATGAACAACGGTAAGGGAAGATTGTAGAAATGCCATTCTGCATTGGAGACAACATCATAAAAGAAAACATCTACAAGGGAGATCGTAACTTACATGAATAGCAAACCTAAAACTTAAAGAGGAAGCAAGACAAGGAGATGTAACTTACACAACCAGGCTGCTGAATCGAGTCTAAGCTATCTACGTATGTACACAGTAAGCATTGAGGAATCATCGAGCACTTAGTAGCCAAAATTTACAAGCAGGACCTAGAGCAAATTAGATGGATTTAGTCTTCACTGCTTCAACAAGTGGATGAACAACAACTTCAATGAAACAAGAAAAAAAAAAGGATGAAGAATTGATGAAACAGAAAAGGAATGCTAGTTGTAAATTGTCAAAACAATATGTTAGCAAATAGAAAATGGATGGTAGGGATGAAACATATGCTTACATGGTAATGGAAGAAATGAAACTAAGTTTACTCGGTGATTGCTTTACTCACCATGAATTAAAGTGAGAAATAGGGTAGTGATCCTAGACAATGAAAATGTCATGACTCTATATTATGGTAAGCTTTGCAATGGAGTCTTTTCAAGTCCAACTTTGCCCAAATGTCCAGGCTGTACATGTTCATGTGGAAATAAATAAGTACTTCAAAACCGATACAAATAGAAGAACTTCTTATTGGACCTTTTATATATGTGCCTTTATCAAAGGATTTTGGGGATGAGGAGTTAGTTTTTGGTTCATTTTTGTTCTGCAAAAGAAGTTTGTTGGTATGATTCAATAGGCACTTTGGGGCCAGTGGAAGAATCTAATCAGTGTGGCTTTGTAGGTATACAGCATGAGCCATTAAGTAAGACATTGTGCAATATATATATCCTAACCTACATGACTTTTTTGTTAACATGTGCGGAGTAAACGAGATTCCTTCTTTTATTGATTACTTTTAGATATTGCTGCATGCATTAAGCTCCCTCTCACCCATCCAATCAGCTAACTATGTTTTGAGTGTTTTTCATAAGTTAGCAAATATATTAAAATCGGTGAAAGTGTATCTTGAAAATATTTTTTTCCATTAAGCAATGTCTTCAATAACCAAACTTCAAGGTACTGCCTTCTTGCCATAACAAATAGGTGTCATTACACCCTTCCTTCAGTCTAGTTTACTGGTCTGATGACAATAATTTGGTAGAGGAGTTTAAGTATCTTTATAAAGTAGAGATTCTTCACTTTAGTGAACTGAATGAAAGTGGAAAAGAGAATGTGCCATCCTTATACTCAGAATTTAGCTACCGAAACTCTGGTATCCAGTTGATTGAACAAAAAATGAGAAGCTCAAGGTTCAGTACAACAAGCATTGTAGGAAAGTATGACTAGAGGTAAGTTCAAAAGATTGGCATTTTTGTTTTGAAATATACTCTAACAAAAATTTGATGAAGACAACAGCATTCGGCGGTGGGAATGGTTAAAACAAGAAAGGTAGAAATTGGATGTACGATAATGAAATGGAAGAGCATAGAAAAAGAATTAGGAAAGCCCTATGTAGTGTAGAAAAAGTGAAAAAGTAATAGGACACCTGTCGACTTTTTAATGGGAGAAGAAAGTGAAAAAGAAAATTAAATCTTGTTTCCCATCTTTTTCTTCTATCCTAAGGAAGTGAAATGGGAATTTGGAAAATTTTATAATACTTGATTGATGTGTCGATAGTTGAAGTAAGGAAACACAGTACGGAGGCATGTAAAGGTAATGTGCATAACACATAAATGAGATGTGATGTGGATTCACACACTAAAACAATTTTCAAATTAATCTGGCAGCGATGTAGCTGTTTAATAACGTGTATGCACCTAAGTCATCTAAAAGGTTCATTCGGTGCCAAAACCCCTTCAACGTTTGCTGAAGGACTTTGGTCAGAGGGTAAAATGTAGAGGGACAAATTTAATATTAGGTTTCAAGCTTATTAATCAAATGGATATGACTCCTCAGGTTAAGGTAATAAGGCCTAAGGAGCCAAGCCCATAAATTATCGGGATGATCAAGGGAGATTTGGCATAGTAGGCTTGGAGTAAGGCCCGTTGGATTGGTTCGTTCAATTTAACCTTTCTTGATTTAGCTCACACTAATGAAATATAAAACCTTTTATTTGGGCCTAAACCTATGGAAAAGCCCATTTAATACTCATATATAAAAGGTTTCAATCCTAACCATTGATCAACGTTATGATCCAACATATTGAATTCACCTACCATATCTTATAAATATCCTATTCATTTCCTCATTTGAAAAGAAGAAAAGCCTCCATTAATGCTGTTACTCTACCAGAACTTTGCCTTAAAGATTAAACACTCAAACACATTAAAAATACTACCTTGTTCTTCACTAATCTTAGAGTTTAATGCTATTGCGCTCCTCTACCTGTCACTATATGTGTTAGAGCCTTACTAAGATTGTCTACATCTCCTCTCTACACTTCCCTCCTGATCATTCCATACTAATCACTCAAGTCATTTCCCTGGTTATGTGTAGTGCGACTTTACATGAGGCATGTACGTGACATTTGCATTTATACCTAATAACCCCTCATTCTCTTAATTATTCGAATGAATTCGACACATTATATACATAATTATGTAAATTAGGATTAATTTACGAGTATAATTATTATTTATACCGAGTATACTTATAAAAATATGTATATATTCATATAGTAAATTATACTATATTATCTCATTTTATAGTACCATTAACTTATCTTTAAGTTCTCATCGCAATTCAAGATCAATTTTTAGGGGTTTCAAACATTTTAGTGCTATATTAAATAATCCTATTTCTAAGGACAAAATTGGGATTTTGGGTCATTATTTCTAAAATCTAACTTTGTTGTGTCACTTTGTCTCGCTATTCTATCTTAGTCGTAAAGTTTGAGCTCAATTAGATAACTTTCCCTAAAGGGCCTAAATCTAGGCTTTGTTGTCCTAAAAACAATATTAGGGGCTTATAATAACCTCTTGACAACAAGATTAATACAAAAGTTATGTGAAGTACATAAGAGGATGAATGTTTATAGAACATGTACAAAATTACTTTATCTCAATTCAACAGCCAATAAAGAAGCATCAACTCCATGAATACATTAAAATGATGATGTAGTAAGTTCAATATTGCATATATACCTTGATTAGTTAGAAGAAGTAAATTAAACATCAAGGTGTTTACTGACTAATGTTCATCGTAGAATATCTTGTTGGCATCAAACTTCTATAAACACTTAAGAGGAAACTATTTCTCTCTACAAAGGTTCATGAATAAAAAATTACTTAGATGATTTGAATTACCAACATATGCCACAAATGTTCAATCATTGTATTAAGGGTAATGAAATGATTATAAGAGCAAAATACCACACCTTAGAGGTGAATACCTTAGACATAAGTATGAAATTATTCTACAACAACTTATTGACTAGCACAAAGTGACAATTTTATGAACAAAATTAATGATGAAAGCAAGTACTTAACAGCCCATATGTATGAAGCAACAATCTGAAGAATTTAAGCATTAAATAATGTGCTAAAACCCCCATTAGATGAAGCTAATGGAGCCTTTAATGAGGGAGAAAAATGTAGAAGGTCATTTCAATAATTAGACCTTTAGTCTACTTTAGCGTCTTAGATTGATTTTTTGAGCTAATGATACCACTTAAGAATTGAGTCCAATTTCATAGATTTCTTAAGCAGATCTCACTTAATAGGATTAGAATAAGTATTATTGGACTAGTTTGCTTGTTTTTGGCCTTGTTCGACTTCTCATGCTAGAAAAATAGGTTTGAAAGAGCTTTTTTGAGACCCTTGAACTTCTTATAAGCTTTAAAGCTCATTTTTGTAAGCCTTGGACTTATATCTTAAGAGATAGACTTCTTTTATCGAAGTTGGGCTTAGCTTTTAGAACTCAAAGGGGAGTTAGGGTTGACTAATCCCACTTGCTTGACCTAATATCATTGATCATATAAGAAAAGGAGGCTTCAATATCATTCATCAGATTGCCAAAAGAGATTCGATAGTCTTCATTAATAGTGTATATCAATCATTTATTTTTTAATCGTCTAATAGTTGTGATAAGGAGTCAAATTCTATTAATAAGATCTCCTCTTCCTCATCATTTACAATATTAGAAGAATTAGCAAGCTTTAATGAAACTTGATTACTTTATTGGAATTTATCTATAGAAGATCAAAATAATGAATCATTTAAGAACAAATCAAGAATGATCAAGAACACTAAGTTCAATGCGCTATCTCATGCTTACTCCAAGAATGTAGGTTTATTTGTAATATGCTACTACAAGGGTAGGCAATATTACGGGTGGGTTGAAACTAGGAAATATGGTTTGAAATTGGATAGGAAGGTTGAAGTTAAGAAAACTTACATGTTATCCTTGAGTATGATGCACTAAGATCACGCATGAACCAAGTGGCTTGCTAGATGATGCACTAGCTAAGCTAATTAGGTCGCTTACCACTAGTTCTTCTTGAAGGAACTAAATAAGTGTTAAATGTAAAATGAACATATAAGGACAAGAATAAGTTATAGAGGTAGAAAAGTGTATACTCAATATTGATGATGAAGATGATTATAGTTGATTACAATATGGCAAATTGTAATGATGATTAATTACAAAGTAAAATATTAGAATTGAATGTAAATCAAAAGGGAAAATCCATAAGAACAAAAAAGCAATATCCTGCATCTATTATGCATAGCGTAGATGTTAGAGAAAGGTGGTACTAATTATTTAGCTAAGGATTTAGCATGCATAATGAACTGTACAAGGTTTGGAAATAGCTTAGTGAGGTATCTGAATAGGTCAACACTTGATAATGGTAGTTTACAAGTAGCTTAGAAGAGCTGATGGTTGGACTGACTAAGCTCTTTGGGATAGATTATGGCTTAGGTAAAGCAACTTCTAAGTTAACTGGAGATAACTCTCTTAGTCATTACATTTTGAAAAGTCATAAAGACTTTTAAGAAAAACAATAATTTTTTAAATGATTCATTTTTCTTGGCAAGATCAAATATATGAATCAAGTTGGTTGTTGTTTCACGTGGGCTTATGATAGGAATTGGCCTGAAGGACCCCTTACTTTCTCTTAAGCTAAAGGCTTAGCCAACATGGTTTGCTGGATTCTCAACCATTACTTAAGTATAAAAGAAGGCGACTTATTATGTTAAACTGATCTGATAATGTACCTAAGCTATGATAGGTGGAGTTTCATCTTAACACAAGGATAAGGTTAGTTTGAACTGCTTAGAAATTCCCATCTCTTACTGCCTACTTATTCTAAGGACTACTTTACCTTGTAAGCTTGAAACTATTAAGGTATAAATGCCGAGTTGTTCACAACACCTATTACTACTGACCTTACCTAGATAGATTAGAACTCGTTATATAGTAAATCACCAAGCCTCTCCTTAAGGGACCTGTGTCCTACTACCTAAGTCATTCAATTTGTCACCAGAATGTTGTTTTCTAAGAGATTATGGATTTACCCTTCCTTTTGTAACAAAGTTGTACGTATTGGTTTACCCCTTGTAATAAATACAATTAGCATAATGTAACCTTAGCCTATGGGTATATACCCCATTATAGAGCCATTGTAATTAGAATCTTCTTCTAATATTGATGAAGATATGATATTTTCGTCTCTTAGTGAGAAACCTTGAATCGCTTTTTGCTTTTATCAATCCCTTAAATAAGAATTATAGCAAATGACCCTTTGACTTAGACTTATGTGGAATATCCAACAAGTTATAGACTGTGTAGTATTTGAGTGGTGCATTATGCCCATTTGAGCAACTTATGGATTGATTAGCTTTTACACATGAATTTACCTAAATCAATTATGCTTTTCTTTGATAGCTTTGACGAACCCATTTACGCTACAATAAGACCTAGTAATAGGTAACCTCTTATACGATATTACATCTACTCATGTTGCATCATCTTTTTGGCATAAGAGCCCAAGGTTCTAAGTAGGGTAATGTATTCTTGAGTCCTGTATGTGTGTATGGAGTTTGAGCAGTGGTTGATGGTTTAAGATATTGATAGTTGTGCAGTATCATGTTGAGCTTTGTTTTCACCCCTTGAAACAAAGTAGGGTTGTGATGTCAGGAGATAGGGAAAACTATAGTTAGGGTGCTATTTATATGCATTTGTTTTACTGTCATAGTAATTGTGGTGATCGTTTGAGTCATTAGTTAAACGAGAACTATGTATTGTGTTGTTGAGTAATAAACATGATAGACCCTAATGTGGATATGGTGGTTGGTAACAATGATGGTCACGAACTAGGATGGGGAAACTATCTAGAATAAACCCCGAGGTCAATAGATAAGCAGATAGACAGACTTATTGAGCTCTTAGAAAATATGTTAGTAGTTGTACTAGAAGCTAAAACTTAAATGAATAGAGCTCACTGAACTAATGAGTGAATTGGCAAAGTTAGCTGTAAGGAACCTCAAGTTAAATATTAAGTTGGCCTACTTATTATCAAAGTTTGGCATAGAAGGGAAGTTTACCCAACTTACCATATTTAAGTTGCAGGGGTCAACCAAAGGATTAGTTGAAGTGTAGAAATCGTAGAGGATGAAGAGAGCTACAGCGAAGAGTTCTTTGAAGCCAATGAAGAACTAAGAGGAGCCCCACAAGGTGAAAGGTATGGTGTTTGACCTAATAGGGTTGAGTCAACATGCTTGTAGAGGTAGAATAGGGTGACCAGCTTGTCATTAAATTGTTCTTGATGATGCTAATGGGGAGATAGATGCGGAGGACTATTATGAGGAAGAAGAGCATTATGTTCAATGATGTGTATGATGATAAACCGGTAACAGATCTCGAAAAACCCAAAATGGGCCAAGTGGGTATGAAGAACAGGAAGTAGAAACGAAGGGGTAGGTAAGGGTTTAAGTGTGGATATGTATAGATATCACGTATTAAGAGACAAATATAATCAGGGTTTTGAGCTTGAAATAGAGTTCGATACAACTCATGAATACTAAATGTCGCTCGAGATTCAAATGAGGGTTAAATGCAACTTACTAACTAGTTCAAATGAAGGGGTTTACTACAATCTTAGGGTCAAGATCGATAAGAACGCAGGAGAGATTAAAGAACTTGATCTACACTCGATAATCCAGCAATGCTAGCTCAAGAGTAGCCTTGCTAAAAAAAAGGGGAAAGATTCCAAAACACAGGAATATACTTTTATGTCTATTGACTTCTATGTCATATCTCTTTTCTCATGTTTACAATTATTGCTATTTATAGTAAGTCTTAAACCCTAGTGGCAAAACTGTAAATAATGTACAAGGCCTTAAACCCTAAAGAATTGAGCCTATAAATAAAATAAAGGGAAATATGTATAAGAATACAAAACTGTGTTTTTTATAGGGGAAGTTGGTATGTAGTCACTTGGCATATCCTAGAAGGAATAGTATTCAAATCAGATGGGGTCGGTAGTTGGATATACGGGTTTGGAAAGGAGTCCTTGAAGTTTCACGTGGTTTGGCAGAGATACTAGAGAGGTCAACCCACAATTGCCAAGTTCTAAAGTTAGTCAGTATTAGTCTCTCTGTGTTGTGTCGAGTGGATCTTACTCTCGACAACGTGGTCTCTTGGCTACTCGGTTAATGATAGACTTATTATTGAGTGGTTATTTTTCTTCCTCTCATCCTTCTAGCTTTAGCTTGGCCTTAGCAAGCATTGATCGACCTTGGCTTCAGACAGGTCTGCCTTGGCTAGGATGTAGTCAAAGGCCGATTCTCATCATTACCATAGGTCTAAAAGGAAGTCAACCTCAACATTAAGCATTGAGCATGGGCCAGGATGCTAAATAAACTCCTCTTCTCTCTTCACTTCACTATAGGTGCTGAGTGTCTTTAGATTTCCTTAACACTCATAGGGGTTAAGCAATAGCTCTTCCTATCCTTTCAAACAGTGTAAGTGTTGAGGAAGCCGTCATGGATCACTTTCTAGTCATACTCTTATGGTTAGCTAAGAAGTAAATTTGTGGCATTCATTAGGACCACATTGAAGTCAATCTCGTCCTCATATTATCCTGCCTTGATTGCAATCCGAGCTTGCTTATGCACATGGACCATACCCTTGTCATTAAACCACTTCAATCCATAAGGTCGGGGGTACAGGTAGGTTGATAAGTTCATTTTTTCTACTAACTCAATAAAGATGATATTGGTGCACCTACCTCCATCGATAACCAGGGAATAGGTCTTCACATTCACTTGGCACCACATATGAAATAAATTTTCCCTTTGTTTGGGATCTGCCTTCAGGTCAACTCGTGTTACCATAGCTAAGAGTTTATCTAGGTCCTCGGTATAGACATCTTCTTCTATCAACTCATCCTTTAAGCTCTTGTCACTCTTGCTCTTGATTTAAGCCTTGGGCCCTTCGCCCTTTAAAACCATAACCCTTTTATTCGGGGCATTAAGATGCAATGTGCCTGTAGCCTAAGCATTTGAAGCATTTCACTTCTTAGGCCTTGTTGCCATGTGCCTTTTTTTTCTTGGCGATCATCTTCCCAACATGGATAGGTTGGCTAGGTGCTCCTATCTCTATCCTCCCCTTTAACCCTTTTCTTTCAACATACCTCTCAGGCTCAAGGCTGCCTTGTTAAGGCTGACTTCTTGGCTTCTGATCCTCCTTCTCTTCTATCTCTCCACTCTTAATGCTAAATTGATTAGCTCGTCCAGAGAGTTAAATGGCTGTAATTCAACTATATCGATAATGTCGTCTTGGAATCCACTTAGGAACTTAGCAATGGTGCGGTCTTGTGGCTCGGTAATCTCACATCTTATCATTAAGGTCTCAAACTCTTGTAAATACTCTTCAACAACATTTTGACCTTGTCTCAGGTGCTAGAACGCATGGAGCATCTCTTGCTTAAAGTAGGTTAGCATAAAGCACTAATTCATTAATCACTTCATAAGCCTCTACGTTTTGATCGGCTCTTCTCCTTCAGCATCTCGCTTAGCAACTAACTTATCCTACTAAAGACTCATATATTCAACAAGGGATAATGAAGCCAGCTTAACCTTTGTTTGATCATCACACTCATAGCACTCGAATCAACTTCTTAACTTGGCGAACCTAGTCAAGGAATTCTTCCAATCAACTACTTCCACTGAAGGTTGGCAACTTAAGCTTTATATTATCAAGTCCGAGCCAAGTGCTTAGGGTACATCCCTTGCATTCCGAAATGGTTGGTTCACTTCGAATTAGCCACTTTTGTTAGAGCTCTACTCGACTATGTCCCTTCTCGGCCTTGGCTCTCATCTCCATGCTTCTTGACTTGCATTGGAGTCAACACTTCTTTAAATTCTTCTTCTCGACTGTTGCTCATCATTGTTAAGTTCATTAGAACCACTTCTATTAGTGAGTGGTCATTCCCTTCTTTCTTCTCAACCATCACATCTGTGGCCTCTGACTATACTAGTGAGTTCTTAGATAGAGTTAGTGAGATTCTGAATCTCATATTCTAAGTTATCAACACGTCTCTTCAAGCTTTCGTAAGGACTATCACTAGTGTTGTTGACACTATCCTCTGACATTCTTATCCATACAGGTTTTTTTCCAAAAAATTGAACAAATAACAAAATACAATTACGATAACCTAGAAACAACCACTATTTGGCTTTTGCAGCCACTACTGACAAACACTTTCACAACAACTGGGATCAACTACTGAAAATAATGTTACTGGACTCAACTGCAGTACAATACCATGACTACTAAAAACACAAACAACACACTACACTACAGAATCACGATGAACAGATGTTTAAATGGCTATACAAACTTTGAATAACACTAATATGCATGTCTCCCCAAAGCTCTAATACCAATATTGTTAGGACTCTAGAGGGGGCTTAGTAGGATTGCCTAAAATTTCCATAACATATATACACCCATGATCTGAAAACCGCCTTGCAAATCAAAGATTGCAAGACTCTAAATAATAAATCACTAAGATTACTGATTTTCAAGTAATTAATTTTTTGTAACATAACATAACATATAAATATAAATAACTATAGATATCCGATATCCTATACTTCCTCAATATCATAAAGAATCGATATCCCCTACCAAATAATAAGACAAGATATACTAACATTATAAAAAAAATATATATATATACAAAAATAATTAAATTATAGTAAGTTTAACATATAAATATTTTATACAAAGGATGTTTATGTATCATCTAAAGAGTACTTAGCTACTTCTACTATTAGTATACATATCTTCATCTCACACTTGGCACTCGAAATATATCTCAATCCCATCGTAAGTAAGCCAGCAAAAAGGAACTAAGGGGGAATGAGCATGAAACAGCTTAGTGAGTTCGTCCCTTACCACTACCGTTCAAGCAAGTTATCATACATTATTATCACACATGCAAGCAAGCTATCTACATACAAAATGAATGCATGCGCGATGAATACACGCGCAATGAATGCACGCAACACATCCATAGGAGTCTGGAACTATGGAAGGTGTAGAATTACATTGTCTACACTTCGATTATCCCTTGTACTTACCCATACAAGACACCTTAGCTTACTCGTATGAGGCTACCTAGGGGCATCACCCCTCTTAGCAACACTCGACTATTACCCTAGTCGAGAAAAAAAAATTCCAATCCAATTAGGTTGATCTTAAACTAGGATCATCCACCATCCAAGACCCCTCGGGCATAAACATGTGAGTCTTCTCACAACCAAAATTATCCAAGGCCTTACAGGCACAATAAAGCGAGTCCTCTCGCTATCAATTAGAGATCCCATGCTAACTTTGCCTTAATGCTAAAATATTATTTATGGCTCTACGAGCCCTTATAGAGATCATACAAAAATATGTTTAAGAGTAGAAAAGCTTTTTCCAAAAACACTTTTCTCAAGATTTTTGCAAAGCTATCACTCTCCATTCATACCTTTACCAGGTCATAAACATGCGACTAGTATAATTGGTTATTTCGGTCTGGTACTTATATTTATCAATTTAAAAAGGTGATCACATAGATGATAGCAAACAAGCAAGGCAGTCATTCAGACATAAAAGCAATAGTAAGCAGCAAACCTCATCAAATAATACGCACAAGCAAGTGGTAGGTCATTAGAACTCCCTTACCTAGATTATTTCTCATTCTCCAAACCTTTGGTGTTAGGACCCTAAAGGGGGCCTAGTAGGATTACTTGAAATTTTCATAACATGTGTGTACTCATGATATGAAAACCACCTTGTAAGTCAAAGATTACATGACTTTAAATAATAAATCACTAAGATTACTGATTTTCAAGTAATTAATTTATTGTAACATAACATAACATAACATATCATATAGATATAAATAACTTTAGATATCTATTATCCCATAGTTCCTTAGAACCGCAGAGAATCGATACCCCCTACCAATTAATAAGATAGGATATACCAACATTATAAAAATGTAGGAAAAATTAAATTATATTAAATTTTAACATGTGAATATTTTCTACAAAGAATGTTTATGTATCACCTATAAAGATCTCAACTAATTTTAACACTAATGTACATATCTTCACTTCACACTCAATACTCGAGACTTATCCCAATCTCATCGTATGTAAACCTGCAAAAGAAAGAGTATTGGAGAATAAGCTACAAGAGCTTAGTGAGCTATCCCTCATACCATACTGGCAAATAAGTTATCAAACAAATTGTTACAACCATATGAATGCATGCACACATAGTATGCCAAACAATATATGTGGTTGACCGATACTGCATATAATATTAGATTTTAACACCCCCTAAGATAAGAGCTGGAGATTCATCGGTACCAATCACGATTGCGCTCTAGCACATAGGTTTTTACCCATAACTTTAAATATCATATTTTGTAAAATATATTTCCATTTCTAAGTCGTCTAATAATACACAAAATCCTAAGGCTAGTGGTGAGATGGCTCTCGTAGTCCACACTCATACCCTACAGCAAAGATCTCTAGACTCGACTCTTAGCCATACGGTTGGCGTCTCCATCACCTAGTAAGCCCGTAGGTTTGAGTAAGGTCTTATTATACGAGTGCACCGTACATAAACACTTTAATATATATAAACAACCCCCGTAAGGCCTCTCTTTATCTCCACGTGAAGTGACGGCCGGAATAAATAATACGATGCATGGATAATGCATGACCCTTTTAATTTAAGATAAGCTAAATATAATTAGGTCAAATTATGAGGTGATCAATCAATATCAGTAAACCATTCAAATCATGTAAAAATTAATCATACCATCAAATCATCAATTATCGTATTTAACAATATTTCTCACAATAATCAATCAATATCAAGCACACGCATATCCCAAAACCCCATGCATCAAGTTATTGATATTCAATTTAAGTGCACTAACTACAAGCACAAACAAGTATAGTGTCATCGAGAGTATTCACTTGACTATGACGACTTGCTCTAGTCATAATAACTGATCGGAAGATCCTCGCCCTTGTCAGGATTATCTTATCATTACGAGATAACAGGGATAATAAGTAGTTGACTTAACTAATGGTTTTAGATATCTATCTACCTAATTCTACTTAGATTACTATTAGCCTTTATTTGATTAAACCTAATTGCTAATTGTACATAACTTTTTCATTCTATTCTCAATATTTACGAATTTATAATCGTTTTTCATTGTTTTAGGACACACATTCACACGGTAATGTCCGTTTTGGATGTTAAGACCCGTGTTTTACGATGTAGACTAAATTTATTGAAATTCTAACTATTGAAGCATAATTATTCCTATTGGCTAGTTTTATGTTTCATTTTAGTAGTTACTGATTTAATTAGCCATTTATTCTTATACTTAGGGAATTTTACTTTGCTATCACTAATTCATGTACTTAATTAAGTGTAATCCAATTTAGGAAGTATATTAGAGTTTACTAATTTATATACCTAATTATTATGCACTCTTCTTATTTCTTATTTTATAAACCTATGCTTATATCATCGCTTACATCATCGATTGCGTATGTCATCATTTATGTCATCATTTGCTTATGTCATGGCTTATGTTATCTTTTAATTATATCATTGCTTACTTCATCATTTAATTACATATGCCTTACCTCATAATTATATAATGTCCAAATGTCTTATGTACATTTCACTTAAACTATTATGTACATATACCCTTACTATACTTATATGTATACTAGTATACTTATACATATACTTATACCGTATTTATATTTGTGTACATACTCATATACCTATACGGTCATATACGTATTTTTGTACAAATTTCGTATGCCAAATTTTCCTTCTAAGAAAACCTTCCTAATTTCATTCCTTTGTGTTTTCAAGTGTGTATTTAGTATTGTATAGGTATGTATAGTTAGGATTTGTCTTAGTTTAGGTTATGTACATAGTAAATACTCATGTACAAAGATCTCCATACTTGTATTCTTCTAGTATATCTTTATGTACATATACTTAAGAGCATATAAACATGTATTCCCTTCCTCTTCATCATGATTTCTAACTTCCTACACTTAAAGATGGAAACTTTATGCCTTCTTCTACAAGATCACACATAATCATATATCTACTTATCTAATCTACCTAATCACCTATCTAATGAGTAATATAAAGCAATATAAAGTAACATAACTACATACCTTAATTTGTTCTTGAAATATGAAGACAAATTTGGAAAAATTTGAAAGTGAAAGGGAAAGGGAAAGGGAAAGGTTACGGTTATGGAGGAAGAGGAAGGGACTTGATTTTGTGTTGTTTTGTGCTTTTTGAAAGTGAAAGCAAGTGGGGTCCTAAGGGAAAAGGAATGGATGGCAAAAGAAGTGGAAAAAAGGAAGAAAAGTCTAAAAGAAAGGAAAAGAAAAGAAATCATTAGAAGAGTTAGCTATTTTCTTAAGTGAAAGTGACTTTTGTTGACTTTTCTAAATGTTGACTTTAGTCAACATGTGCTGACTTGGTTAACTTTCCTTAAGCATATGCCATTTTGTACACATAATATAGTAATTAAGGAAAATTAAGAGAAAAATTAAGGAAATGAGACATTTGGTGAATTGATTAGTAAAAATAGATGATGTGGTCTCACTTTAGGTATTTATAGCCTATATACATCATTTGGTAAGCTACTTAGTATAATTAGTATGAAAAGCACTAATTAGGGTGTTAATGTTCACTACATTTAGCCTAAGCTTCAATTATACCCCTAACTCTATGTAATACTATCTTAATGATATACTTAGGAGATAAATGTAATCTATGATCTATTATCTTAGTTTCTAAAGGATTACTTAAGGATTCTAAATATATATGCATGATTGAAAGTCATCTCTAATCTTTTACTAATGATTTGGCAAGGTATGAAGGTTATATTATTAATTAGGGTTTTAGGGTATATTATGATGAATTAATGCTCGTATGTCTTTAAGGTTATCATTTTAGGGTTTTTATCACTTTTGAATGAAATCTTTAGTGTTTATATACATTTAGGGTATAAAAGATTCATACGCGATTGATTAGTTCTTTTAGGGTTTTCACTTTCATTAGACTTATCAACTCCTAATTATCTAACATGCTCAATTCTTTCTCAAAAGCTAAATCGAAAATTTTAGGGGTTTACATTTAGGGTTTCCAAAACTTGATATTGAACGCCTAAAAAAAATAGTAAAACTTATAAGTATTCTGAGAAGTCAAACTCCTTAATTAACTAAAAGTCTATTATAGTTTGTCTAGTTTCTCCTAATATAACCTAAGTATAATGTATATAGGGTTTACCATACTCAATGGGATTAATAGTAACTATTTTTTTATATTTGTAAGTTATAAGACTTTCTTTATGTATTTAGTAACTTTTCATTCTAATTCCGATATTTGTGAACTTATGGTTATTTTTCATCATTTTCGAACGCATGTCATATGGTGATGTCCATTTTGGACGTTAAGGCCCGTGTTTTACGATATGGACTAAATTTATGGAAATTTTTAACTATGGAAACTTAATTATTCTTATTGCTTATATTTATATCCTTTGTTTGTACTTAATGATTTAGTTAGCCCTTAGATTCTTACACTTAGAGAAGTTTACCTTGATATTACTCATCTATGTACTTAATTAAGTTTAATCTAATTTAGGAAGTGTATTAGGGTTTACTAATTTATGTACCTAATTCTTATGTACTCTTCTCATTTCTTATTTTATAAACCTATGCTTATGTCATTGGTTACATCATTAATCGCTTGTGTCATCGTTTATGTCATCATTTGCTTATGTCATAGCTTATGTAATCTTTTGATAATGTCATGGCTTATGTAATCATTTGACGATATCATAGCTTATGTAATCATTCTTTACATATAAATATATATATATATATATATATCTTTATGTACTCCTACATATGTTATATACATACTTATACTTCTAACATACTAATATGTATACTTATGTACTTATACATATACCTATATACACATATGGTGGCATACATATTTTTATACGTATTTTCATATGCCTTATTTACCCTCTTAAGAAAGCTTCTCAAATTTGATCTTTTTGTATTTTAAGGGTGTATTTAGCATGGTATATGTATGTATAGTGAGTATATGCCTTATTTTAGGTTATGTATATAATAGATACTTATGTACAAAGGGCTTTATACATGTATTTCTCTAGTATACCCTTATGTACACATACTTAAAGATATATACACATGCATCATATTCCATTTTATAAAGATTTCTACTCTTCTACACATGTATATGGAGCTTCCACTTCTAACAACATATATACTTATATCATATCAACTTTCTATACTAACTTAGCTTACACAACTAACTACTACATAAAATAGATAAGAAAATGATAACATACCTCTTTCTCCTTGATTTATGTTAGTAGAAAGTGTGAAAGTATGTAAGAAAATGTTTGGAATTTTGGAAGCAAATGGAATCACAGTTGGGAAGAGGAAGAAAAGAACTTGGTTTTGTGTTGTTTTGTGTTTTGAAAATGGAAACAAATGGGGTCCAAAGTGGAGAAGTTGTGGATGGCAAAGAAGAGAGGAAAAAGGAAAGAAAAATCCAAAAGAAAAGAGAAGAAATCGTTAGAAAGGACAAGAGAATTCTAGATGACAATGACATTTGTTGACTTTATCAACCTTTAACTTAGTCAAATGTTGACTTAGTCAACTCTTAGAATTGCATGTAATTTGAATGCTCATACTGAAATAATTAAGAAAAATTAGGAAGAAAATTAAGGAAATGAAAGGAAATGTAGGGTTTGTTGAAATAATTAGTAAAAATAGGTAATGAGATCTTTCTCTAAGTATTGATATCCTAGAAACATCATTTGGTATGCTACTTTATGTAATTATCATGAAAAGTATCATTTAGGGTATTAAGATTTACTACATTTAACCTAAGCATCAACTAAACTCCTAACTCTATGTAATACTATTCTAATTATATACTTAGAAGATGAATGTGATATATGATGCAATATCTTAGTTTCTAAAGGATTACTTTAGTATTATAAATATTTGTGAATGATTGTAGGTTATCTTTAATCTTTTACTATCGATTTAGTATAATACTAAGGTTATATTATCAATTAGGGTTTTAGGGTAAATTATGGCGAATTAGTGCTTTTATATCCTTAAAGTTATAGTTTTAAGGTTTTTATTACTTTTGAGTATAATCTCTAGTGTTTTTACACATTTAGGGTTTAATATATTCATACACGATTAAGTCTTCGATTGTTAACTTAGGGTTTTGATGAGGTTTGAGGTTAACTTTTGTAGTTACATGTATTTGAGGTTTTAAGATCTTCATCTACGATTAGAGGTTCAATTGATAATTTAAGGTTTTTCATATTCACTTTAGGTTTTGAATCGACATTTTAATCGGTTTTAAATCTCATTGGCTCTATTGACTTCAGGAAGTCATGTAGACTCTGTAAATTCAACCTTCTAAACATAGTATCGGATTCGAGTACCGTAGACATTTCTCTAAGTCAATAAAACTACATAAAATGAAAACCGACTAAAATTTTGAACCTAGAACTCAAAACGAACTTGAAAGACCCAATTATATAATTTGGAAACTCTTATCATGCAAGAAAACCACAATCCCTACATACGTGTACTTTAAAAAAAAATAATTAAATTAAAACTCTATAAAATTATCTTAACGCTTGAAAAGCCATAAATCAATAAAATTATCATATGATATATATATGTTGCATAATAAAACGATGTTCCTAAATAACTAAGCCAATTGATCCTTAAGCTCATAAGTGTAAGTAAATTATTCCCAAGTTGGTGAAAAACCTTAAAACATACATAATCTCACTCGAACTCTAAAACCTAGGATGATCAAGGACTTACGATCCTAAATAAATAATTAAAAATATAATTTCAATAAATTTTATTTAACTTTAGAAAACTTGAAAATTTCTTAAGAGGCAAATCACAACTTACAAATTAATTCGAGACCAAACCCTAAAAGAATTTTATATAAGACAATTCCCTTATTTTCACTTATAAGCCATGTTACGCATAGATAAATTGTAAACCCTACTTTTAGCAAACTTGTGATTCAACTAAGAACACTTCCCAAATATTCCTAAGGATAAACTAAGCTAAGAATCCAAGTTTACAATTAAAAAACGAATTTAATTTTCCAATTCGAAACCCTATTATCGATAAAACTCGTATACGAGAACCATAGACTCTAAACACAAAACCCTAAAACAATTAAGGACTTGTAACCCTAAGCGGCTAATTAAGAATTTAATTTGAATAATTTTATTCAATTCTAGAAACTTCCATAATTTTATAAATATTAAATCATAACTTACAAATCAATTTAAGAGACAAACTCCAAAAGAATTTCATATCAAACAATCTCCTTATCTTTATACATAAGATTTGTACACATGAATAAGTAAACCAACCAATCATCCTAAATAACTTATCAATTGATAAATGTAAACCCTACTTTTAGTGGGCCCATGATTCAATCAAAAGTACTGTCCGAACGTTTCCAAGGATCAACTAAACTAAAAACTTAAGTTTACATTTAGAAACGAATTAAATTTTTACAATTCAAAAGCCAATTGTCGATAAAACCCGAGCTTGAAGAACTGTGAGCTCTAAAGCTACTTAAAACCCTAAACCTTAAAACCATTAAGGAATTTTAACCCTAAATAATTAATCGATAATTTAATTTGAATAATTCCATTCAACTTTAGAAAATTTCACAATTCTACAAAAATCAAATCATAAATCACAAAACAATGTAAGATAAAAATCCTAAAACAATTTTCTATAAGGCTATGCCCTTATCTTCATGCATAAGCCTTACATATAAATAATTAGACCAACCAATCACCTTAGATAACTTATCAATTGAGAGTTGGAATCATTTATCAACTGATAACTTATCAAAATCTAGTGATAAGACAATTTCCTTATCACCTCTTCACTTATACTACATATGGACAAATTTTCACAAGAAATCATGAGCTTAACTTTAATAAAGGTGACAAGACCACTCCATGGCATAAAGAGACTTCCAATGGCAGATTTAAACAAGGAGGAATGGGGGGCCATACTCTTGTCTTTCAAGCATCAATCACTTTCTCTTACACATCACTATTCACCCCTTAATGCTTACATCATCAAGAGTTGCAATTGTTGACTTTTTGTAAGCTTTAAGACAACACTTTCAACACATTTAAACACTCCTTCTCTCTTCATTCCAACCGGCCACACTCTTCCCCATTTCTCTCACTTTCAATTTCACTTTCACTTCATCTTTCTCTCTTTTGAAACAAACATAAAAAGGGGAAACAACTTTACCCCACAAAATCCATTTTTCTTCCATTTTAAAGCTTCAACTCACGGCATTTTTTCTTTGTTCATGTGCCATTTTCTTTCATCATTTAAGATCATCTAAGACCATTAGAATCATCCATAAACCCCATTCCAAAAGAGCAAAAGATTCGGGTTTCAAAAGGTAAGCAAAAAGGAGGAAGCAAGGTTAAAGGCTTAAGAGGAACCTTAGTGCACAACCACCAAACTTTGCGTTAAGGACGAGTAAGTGATCCTTGTGATGTGTGGATTAATATTTATGTTAGAAGACTTGGATTTCTGGAAGATATGAGTAAGGTTTGAGTTGTTATAGCACAAAAATTTGTTTTAAGAAACAAACCCTAAAACCATTACATGAAGTTGAAATATGGGCATGTAAAGTTGGTGTTTTGTATGGACATTTGTTTAATGCTTTGAATGGAAGATTTTAAGCTAAGGAAATCTTGAAATGAGAACTTTAATGAAGGGTAAGCATGCTGGACGTGAAGGTTCCATGATCATTTGAATGTTGATTTTGTTTCCATTAAGTTAAACATGCTCAAATCTAAACTTAAGGAAAAATCCATCACATGAAGTTTTGTGAAGAAATCAACTTTGTATGACATGAGCTATGATATGGAGGTTTTATGAAGTATAAGATCTTTTATTTCTTTATGTGGAGCATGAGTTAAAGGATCATTTGATGGAAGGAAACTTAAGTTAAGATTTATACATAAGTAGTTAAGTGCATAATCTATCACCTAAACTTAAGGAAATGATGGAACAAGTTGAAAAACCAAGTAAGGACCCCTTAGGACCAACATGAACAGATCTGGAACGTGGGTAAATGAGGCCTAAAAATATGATAAAAGTGAAAGAACAAAGTGAAAAGATTAACCAAAGCAAGTATGATTAGTATACAAAGCCTAAAACTCAAAACCGGGCCTAAAACTCTCAAAACAAGCTTAGAACATTAAGATGGGCCTTCAATAAAAATCTGACCAGCAACTTAAAGTACCAAGAGAAGTTGTTTTGAAGCCCATAAGAAATCCACCTAAGGCCCCATAAGCCCACCAAAGTCATTAACTTTAGTTTGAACCAAAAACAAGCCCATTTGACAACTTAAGCCCACTAAAAGGTCCAAGAAGTGGTTGTTAGCCTTAAAAATATAAATCAAAGTTGTAAATCTGATCTCAAGGAGTATTTTAAGCTTAGGATAAAATCAAAAGACCAAGCCCAAGGAATTTCTCAAGTTATCAAAAAGCCCATTTACCAAACAAGGCCCAAAAACACTCCAACACATGAGGAACGCTACTGTTCTGACCCATGGACAGAATTGTATACCTCATTTCAAAAATCTAACCTTACCACGTTAAAGTACACTCGAAAACAATGAAGATTGACTATAAGATCATAAAAATTGGATTTAAAACGAAAAAGTTATACGCGATTGAACTTTTAAGTAAAACCGAGAAAAATTATAAAACCAAGTCCAAAGTATAACTTAAAGAGTTTTAGCTTAGTTTTCTAGGTTTTAATTCAAATCCTTATAGTATCGTATTTGCGATGTCTAGGGGACTCGGCTTTGGGGAGACGACCTATCCCAGATTATTTTGATTGATCCGCATAACTGGGTGAGTAAATTCCCGATGACTCTTTACTTGATTGTGCTTGTAGAATAGATGCACCTGAACTTATATATATGAATTTGGATGCTTGTGGGATATGGGAAATGCATGTGTATGAATCTGTGGATGAATGTGATGACTTGTTAATTATATCTAATAATGGGAATTGCTTGCATTATATATACATGTGAATCGTATGGAATGAAATTGTCTGATTACCCTGAAAATCGAGTTAATCACTTATACGATTAAGAAATCAAAATGAATCATGCATACCCCATATTGCATACGGATAACACCGACTGTCGCTTCACGCAGAAGATGGGAGGGGACTCATAGGAATACGAGTTTCCTACAGGATTGGGCACTAGCTACGCCATGATATATATATTGAGTCTCTGACCTAAGCTGATGGGCTTACTAGGCGCTGGGAGATGCCAACCGTCGGCGAGGGGCCGAGTCTTATGGCTTCTGCTTAGGGCGTGTGTTTGTGGATTGCGGAGGCCACCACACCGATAGACTTGGGATTTTGAAAATATAATTTATTATTCGGTAGGGAAAGTATATATATGTAGATATATACTTAGTTTTGTTTTGACTTAAGCACAATAGTGCTAATGAATTAAAACCCAAGGTCTAGAACCCGGATTTTGGTTTGGGTCGGTTAATTATCTCCAAACCCCGACTTCAAGGGGCGTAATTCTGAGTCGTATGCAGTTCCTAGGTCACTGCATGCGTTTTTGGCATACTGATTGTTCATGCATTCATATGATTGTGAATATAATAAATTTCTTTTATGTGGTATTGAGGAGGGTAATTATCTCACTAAGCCTAAGCTTACACCCCAACAGTTCTTTTCCTTGCAGGTTGATTGATAGTTGGGAATGGGATAAGAATCGAGTGTAAAGTGCTACCATTGAATCAGTATGATGAAAAGCTTGTGTAGTTAATTCGGAATGCTCCGAAAAACGACTAATGTCTCATTTAAGTTTACTATCTTTAGTAAGTTTAGAATTTTCTAAAATTGTCTATCCTATTTCATTATTTTGGTAGGGGATACCGATTCTCTGCGGTTATGAGGAATTGTGGAAAAATTGGATATCCATAATTATATATATTATATAATGAGTCAATAAACTAAAATTGAAGACCATAGCGAATAATTATTTAGAGTCTTGCAATCTCTGACTTGTAAGGCGACTTTCTTATCATGGGTGCACACATGATATGGAAATTCTAGGCAATACTATTAGGCCCCTCTTAGGGTCGCTACAAGTCATCTACAGTTTGAGTGTTTGATTCTATGCTTAGGAAGCTAGATTCGTAAGGTTTACAAATATGATGCGTATGATGATAAAACGGTAATGGATCTTGAGAAACCCAGAATGGGTCGAGTGGGTATGAAGAACAAGAAGTAAAAATGGGGGGCTTAGGTCTGAGTAAGGATGTATATGGATATCACGTATTAAGACACAAACACAATCAGGGGTTTGAGCTTGAAATGGTGTTCAATACAACTCACAAACACTAAATGTCACTCGAGATTCAAATGAGGGTTAGATGCAACTTAATAATCGGTTTAAATGAAGGGGTTCACTACAATCGTAGGGTTAAGATCAATAAGAACAGGGTAAAGATTAAATAGTTTGATCTATACTCGATAATCTAGCAATGCTAGCTCAAGAGTAGCCTTGCCAAAAAAAAGGGGAAAGATTCCAAAATATAGGAATATACTTATATACTTTTATGTCTATTGACCTCTATGTCATATCTCTTTTCTCATGTTTATGGTTATTACTATTTATAGCAAGTCGTAAACTCTAGTGGCAAAACTATAAATAATTTACAAGGCCTTAAATCCTAAAAATTTAGGCCCATAAATAAAATAAAGGAAAACATGTATAAGAATACAAAACTGTATGTTTTATAAGGGAAATTGGCATGCAGTCACTCGGCATATCCTAGAAGGAGTAGTATTTGAATCAAATGGGGTCTGCAGTTGGATGTACTAGTTCAGAAAGGATGTCCCTATAGTTTTGCATTGCTTGACTAAGATACTAGAGAAGTCGAACCCTAATTTCCATGTTCTAAAGTTAGTCAGCACTAGTCTCTCCATGTCGTGCCAAGTAGATCCCAATTTCGGTAACGTGGTCTCTCGGTTACTCGATCGACGACAGACTTGTTGTCGAGTGATTATTTTTCTTCCTTTTGTCCTTCTGGCTTCAGCTTGGCCTTAGCTTCGAACAGGTCTACCTTAACTTAGATGTAATCAAAGGCTGATTCCCATCAATTTAAGCTCTTAGAAGCATTGATATGTTAAGGTCTAATTTTTCAGCTTCTTTGGAAGTTGAAAGTGCTAATGAGTAATGGGAAGAAAGGGTAGAAAAGTTGCTTGAATGCTATCATATGCTGAGGAAGATAAGGTTTAGCTTACTGGCCTATAATTTTTTAGGTATACTAGTATGTAGTGGAAGAAGTTACTTACCATACAAAGAAGAGATGGGTGACAAGATGTTAGGTACTAGGAAGAAATGAAGAGGATAATGCATAGAAGGTTCATTTCTGATTCTTATTTTCAAGATACATTTGCTAAACTGCAAGATCTTAGACAAAGGAATAGAATTGTTGATGAGTATGTGTGAGCATTTCAAAAGCTTATGATTCAATGTGATGTGAATGAACTTAAAGTGTAGACTATCTTTTGATTTATCATTGGCATGAGGTATAAGCTTAGAGACATAGTAGAAGTACAACCCTTTGATACTTTGAAAGGTGCTATTAAGATCAACCAGTAAGGTGAGAGGCAAAGAAAGAGTTGACCTTATTAGGCTCAACCAGTCCAACTTATTTAAGGAAATGTTGAGAAGACCAATGGCTTTATACTAAGCATAAAAGAAGGATAGCTAATACTAATTGAAGAAGTTGGGATACGATGGGAATTAGGCTCTGACTACATCTAAGTTGAAGTAGACTTGTCCGAAGTCGAGGCCGATCATTGCTTACCGAGGTTAAGTTGAAGCCAGAAGGATGAGAGGAAGAAAAATAACCACTCGACAACAAGTCTATCGTTGATTGAGTAGTTGAGAGACCATGTTAGCCATAAGTAGGATTCACTCGGTACAGTACGGAGAGTTTAGTGCCAACTAACTTCAAAACTCGACAATTGTGGGCCGACTTGTAAACCCTAAGAAAAACAGTAGTTAAACCTTAACTCGAGTTCGAGTGTTCTAAACGGTACAATAAGTCAATAAGGCTAATAATAATAAAAGAAAATGAAGTTTAATAAATCAAATATAACACCGATAGCAAAACCTTCGGAATTTATCAAAACCCTAAATCGCTTACTAAAACCCTAAAACTCGTTTATGCATCATTAATCGAAACCGAGCTCAAAATTGCTCGAGATCCTAAAATCATAAACGTAAACCTATAAAATAGTTAAATATTACACAATAGTAATAAAATTATAGTCGAATGTAATTTTCAACTAAATCACCTATTTGTACGACATTGTAATAAAATTTTCATAATAACTTGTAAAAATTATAATTGTAACGGGTACCAGTTAAATTGATAAAATTTCACAGAATTTTGAAAACTAATCTACGAGGAAATTCATTATAATTGATATGATTCGAAAAATTATACATAATTTTTAATAAATTTCATTTTCCTTCTCTACTATTTTCAATTTATCTCAATTCTTCTCTTCATTTCCAAATTCAATCCCCATCCCCTGCACAAAACGTGAAGAAGAACAAAAGTTAAAAAAAAAAAAAAAACAGAAGAAGCCACGTGAACAAGTAAAAGATGTGTGGATTTTATTTTGTCTTATTGATATTAATGTAAAAGTGAACTTAGCTTAAAATTGAAGCTAATATCACGTGAGCAAAGGAAAGATTATATAAATATGGAAAAAAGGAAAAAAATTCTGCACAAACAC
>JAMXBB010000004.1:64948988-65050826 GCA_024138015.1 Lumnitzera littorea
GGTTATGCTTGTGCATGATAATTGTTATGAATTGTGAATCTAACTTAAAGTTCAATAATATAATGTTTGATGCATAGTAGATTCAATAGATTGATTATTTGTGACTTGGAATGATCACTGATTAAATATGATATAACTTTTATTCGACTAGAAAAGTTAACTTGGATCATTCATGAATCATGCACTGCATAACTATTTCCGGACAGTCACATTACATGGAGGTAGCGAGAGGCCATACTTGGGTTGATTATTGAATGTTATTGATTTCGTACGGTGCACACATGCGATATGACCTTACCCTCGCCCGCGGGATGACTAGGCGTTGGAGGCGCCAACCGCCTGGCTATGGGTCGAGTCCAGAGGCCTTCGTTTAGGGGTGAGTGAAGGCTGCGTGAACCTACTCACAATCATATGTAGAACTCGTTTTCATAAAGCTGGTAATGGATGTACCATTACATTTTAAATACGAAACGCGGAGTTTCATTATGAAATAAGTTCTAATATGATACCTAGATCTGACTGTACCGAGGAATCTCCAACCCTGACTTCGGAGGGTGTTAAATCTAAGTTACTTGCAGTACCTGGTCACCTGCATGTATTTGTTTGGCACACTGCTTGTTCATGCATTCATTTGGTTGAACTTAACTATGGTATAACTTGACTACTGTATGGTTGAGGGAGAATATCTCACTAAGCTAGTAAGCTTATACCCTCATAGACTTCTCTTGCAGGCCGACTTATTCGTGGAGTCAGGCCGTCGTATGCCCGAGGTTAGCTTTCTCTACGGGATCAATGTGGGAGCTGTTTGAGGATAGAGAGTACTTTTGACTAAATATAGAGTTGAATATGTAATTTTTATATTAGTCTGACTTTAGACATGTTTCAAACGCTATATCTATAAAATTTTATACACATAAATTATGTGTTATGTTTTCTATATTATTATTTGTCATGAAATGCTACTGCTTAAGCTTGCGCACTCTTGGTAGTTAGTAGTAATTGTAGCCTTGTGTATCGTATAAAAGGGTCGTCGATTGTAAGGGAACTCAATCTACAATCCTTTGTACGGTATACGGTGACTGCCACAACTAGCCCCCTCGGGTCGCGACACGACCTCTTTGGTATCTCAACCAAGCTACGTAAGACTTTCGGGACTCCTTCTCGAACCCGTACATCTAACTGTTGACCCCATTTGGTTCGGATGCTACTCCTTCCAAGACATACCATGTGACTACATGCTGAATTCCCCTATAAAGCATATAGTTTTGTATTCTTGTACATGTTTTCCTTTATTTTATTTATGGGCCCAATTCCTTAGGCTTTAAGGCCTTGTATATTATTTACAATTTTGCAACTAGGTTTTAGGACTTGCTATAAATAGAAACATCTATAAACATCAAAGACATACAATATAGACGTCAATAAACAAAAAAGCATATTCCTGTGTCTTGGAATCTTTCCCTTTTCTTGAGCAAGGTTGCTCTTGAGATAGCATTAGTGGATTATCGAGTAAAGATCAAACTCTTTAATGTTTCCTACATCCTTATTGATCTTAACCTTAAGATTGTGGTGAAACCCCTTCGTTTGAACCGATTAGTGAGTAGCATCTAATCCTCATTTGAATCTTGAGCGACATTTAGTGTTTATGAGTTGTATCAAACCCTATTTCAAGCTCAAACCCCTGATAGTGTTCGTGTCTTGGTGCATGATATCCATTCAGATTCACTATCAAAACCAACCATTTCACTTCCTGTCCATCATATCCATTTGATCGATTCTGGGTTTTTCGAGATCTATTGCCATTGAGCTCATATCATATGTATCATTATTGGTATTGGAGCTTTAGGGAGACACACATGCTTGTGTTCTTCAAAGTTGATTCATAGTTTGAACATTTTTTATAATCATCATTCCATAGTTAGTGTATTGTTCATGTTTTTAGTAGTTGTGGTATTATGCTGCAATTGAGTCTAGTAATATTAATACCAATAGTTGATTTTAGTTATTGTGGAAGTGTTTATCAATAGTAGTAGTTGTAGAAGCCAAGTAGTGGTTGTTTCTAGGTTACTATAATTATTTTTTGTTGTTTGTTCAATTTTTTGGAAAATTATTATATGGACAAGAATGTCAGATGATAGTGACAAAAACACTAGTGATAGTCCTTACGAAAGTTGAGACAATGTGTTGAAAACTAGGAATATCAAATTAAGAATTTCACTGACTCTATCCAAGAACTCACTAGTTTAGTTAAAGGCTTTAGACACGATGGCCGAGAAGAAAGATGGGAACGACCACTCACTAGTAGAAGTGGTTCTAATGAACTTAACAATGATGAGCGATAGCCGAAAAGAAGAAATGAAAGGAGTTGAAGAAAATTAAGAAGCTTGAAGAAGAGAGCCAAGGCCAAGAAGGGACATGGCTAAGCAGACCTTTAACAGAAGTGGCCAATCTAAGGTGAACTAACCAGCTTGGAATGCAAAGGACGTACCTTGAGCACCCAGCTAAGGACTTGATAATATAAAGCTTAAGCTTTCAACCTTCAGTAAAAGTTGCCAACCTGAAGAATTCCTTGACTAGGTTCCCAGAGTCGAGAAGTTATTAAAGTGCTACAAGTGTGATGATTGAACAAAGGTTAAGCTAGCTCCATTATCCCTTATTGAATATGTGAGTCTTTGGTAGGATAAGTTAGTTGCCAAGTGAGATGCCGAAGGAGAGGAGTTGATTTTAGAACTTGGAGGCTTATGAAGCTATTGATGAATCAGTGCTTTGTGCCGACTTACTTCAGGTAAGAGATGCTTCATGCGTTCCAGCACCTAAGACAAGGTCAGAATATTATTGAAGAGTATTTGTAAGAGTTTGAGACCTTGATGACGAGATGTGAGATTGCCAAGCCATAAGACCATATCATTGCCAGTTTCCTGAGCACAATCTAAGACGGCATTGCCAATATAGTTGAATTGCAGCTGTTCAACTCTTTGGATGAGCTAATCAATTTGGCATTAAGATTGGAGAGATAGAGGAAGAGGAGGAATCTGAGGCCGAGTAGTTAACCTCAACAAGGTAGCTTCGAGCTTGAGAGGTATGTTGAGAGAAAAAGGCTAAAGAGCATAATGAGGACAAGAAAGCCTAGTTGACTTATCCATGTCGAGAAGAAGACCGTTGAGAAAGAAAAGGTAAATGGCAATAAGACTTGACATGTGAAATGCTTCAAATGCTTAGGCTATGGACACATTGCGTCCCAATGCCCAAATAAGAGGGTTATGGTCTTAAAGGGCAAAGGGCCCGGGGCTCTAATTGAAAGCCAGAGTGACAAGAGCTCAAAAGACCGATTGATAAAAGAAGATGTCTATGTTAAGGACCTGGATAAACTCTTAGATATGGCAACACAAGTTGACCTAAAGGCAGATCTTAAACAAAAGGAAAATTTATTTCGTATGCAAAGCTTAGTAAATGGGAAGACTTGTTCCTTAGTTGTCGATGGAGGTAGCTGCACCAATATCATCTCTACCAAGTTAGTAGAAAGGATGAAATTGCCGACCTACCCGTACCCCTGACCATATGAATTGAAGTGGTTTAATGACAAGGGTATTGTCCATGTGCATAAGCAAGCTTAGATTGCATTCAAGGTAGGACAGTACAAGGATGAAATTGACTTCAATGTGGTCCTAATGAATGCCAAAAATTTATGTCTTATCTGACCATGGGAGTATGATTTGAAAGCGATCCATGACGGCTTCCTCAACTCTTACACTATTCGGAAGGATGGGAAGAGCAAAGGCTTAACCCTTATGAGTGTTGAGGAAATCCAGAGATATTCAACACCCTTGGTGAATCGAAGAAGGGAGAGGAGTTTATTTTGAATCCTAGCCTATGCTCAATGCTTAACATCGAGAGTGACTTCGTTTCAAACTTATGGTAATGATGGGAATCATCCTTTGACTACATCTAAGTTACGATAGACCTATTGGAAGCTAATGCTAATTAATGCTTATCGAGGTTGAGCTAAAGCTAGAAGGATGAGAGGAAGAAAAATAACCACTCGGCAACAAGTCTATTATTAATCGAGTAGCTAAGC
Organism: Lumnitzera littorea; assembly: GCA_024138015.1. Classification (NCBI taxonomy): domain Eukaryota; kingdom Viridiplantae; phylum Streptophyta; class Magnoliopsida; order Myrtales; family Combretaceae; genus Lumnitzera; species Lumnitzera littorea. The sequence continues at coordinate 64,953,064 of JAMXBB010000004.1, forward strand.
GACTACGTTACTGAGAGTGGGATCCACTTGGTACGGCATGGAGAGACTAGTGTAAACTAACTTTAGAACTTAGCAATTGTAAGCCAACCTCTCTGGTGTCTTGGCCAAGCCACGCGAGACTTCAGGGACTCCTTCCTGAACCTATACATCCAACTGTCGACCCCATTCAGTTCGAATACTACTTCTTCCAAGACATGCCGACTTCCCTTGTAAAACGCACGATTTTGTATTCTTGTATATGTTTTCCTTTATTTTATTTATGGGCCTAATTCTTTAGGGTTTAAGGCCTTATACATTATTTACAATTTTGCTACTAGGATTTTGCACTTGCTATAAATAGTAACATCTGTAAACATTAGAGACATGCGATATAGATGTCAATAGATAGAAAAAGCACATTCTTGCGTTTTGGAATCTTTCCCTTTTTTTGAGTAAGGCTACACTTGAGCTACTGTTGCCAGATTATCAAGTGAAGATCAAACTCTTTAATCTCTCCTGCATCCTTATCGAAAGTGACCTTAAGATTGTGATGAACCCCCTTCATTTGAACCAGTTAGTGAGTTGCATCTAAACCTCGTTTGAATCCCAAGCGACATTTAGTGTTTGTAATTTGTATTGAACCCTATTTCGAGCTCAAACCTCTAATAGTGTTTGTGTCTTGATGCGTGATATCCATTCACATTCACCATCTAAACCCACCGTTTCACTTCCAGTCTGTCATACCCATTTGACCCATTCTGGGTTTTTCGAGATCTGCCATTGAGCCCGTATCATACATATCAGGACAGAGCAAGAAGGGAAAGAGAGAAAGTTTGAAAAGGGATAACTTAAGGGAGGAATACTAATGAGATCAAGTGCTTTGAATGCAAAGGATTTGGGTACATGGTTGCTTAGTGTCCAAATCGATGAGCTATGGTGATCATGGGAGATGTTCTAACCTTAGAAGTATGTAGTACTGATGAAGTAGTTTATGAAGATCTAGAAGAACTAAAAGGTTGAGTAATGATGGAAGTTATGGGAGATAACGTTTATCTTAGGGAAAGAGACATGTTGGGATTAGTTGTTCATTGAGCAATGAGTATGGAGAGAATTTGCTCTACTTTACATATAAGGCAAGGGATTAATTATGTTCATTAATAGTCAATAGTAGAAGTTGTGCAAATGTTTCCTTCATTCACTTCGTTGAGCAATTACAGCTGTTAACCTCCCTATACTTAATCCGTAGAAGTTACATTTGTTGAATGAAAAGGCCCCATTGCATATCTCATGCTGAAAATTACTACCCGTCTCAATTAGGAGTTATAAGGATGAGATCTTATGTCATGTATTGCCGATGCGTACTTTGTACATCCTATTAGGTTGACCTTAGCTCCTTGACTACAAAGTCATGCATGATTGATTTAGGAACACCTAGACATTTTAGAAAGATGGGCAAAAGATTACTCTCAATTAGATGATGTATAGTCAGGTTAGCAACATGTAATCTATTTTGAGTAAACAGACTAAGAAGACCTTAGTGATGAGCCAATTTAAATTAAGGGGAATCATAAAGTTTGATGAGCTGACCTTCCTATTGATTTAATTGTCACGCCTCGAAGTGACAGAGTCGTAACAACCCCGCTGTGTAAACCATCCTAAGATAGAAGTTAGCCTTACCACCACTACCTTAGACTTGATTTACACAAGGCATCCACAACTAAACCGCTTTGAAGTAAACAGTTTGTAATTTAAATAAATCATTTGCCTAAGAAAGTGAGGAAATATATATATATATACTATAATTCAGTTATTACAATTAAAGTTTACAATATTTCTTCATAATATATTTCCTAGTTATTACATTATTCAGAGATGAAAAATTCTAAAGTAAAAGCTTAACCTTGGAAATATGTGTTTATTCTTCAAATGTTTTTCCTCACTCCCTAGGATCTAGCAGTTGCTAGCTTTAGAGTAGTTGTTTGCCGCTTCGTTGCCAGCACCTGCACGACGTCTATAAGGATGTGAGCAATCGTGGCTCAGTAAGTTAGGATGGAGGACTTAAAACTATACCAAAACATAAGAAGGTTATCAATCAACTTATTAGGTGCAGTGCATGTTCAAGCAAATGCCATCGCACGACGTTGTCCAGCCCGTCTTGAGATTAGAGAAATTACGCCTGCTCTAATCCAGGTTGAGGAGTTGCTATTAATGCAACAGCTCATGACCAAACCTAAGCTTGTGCAGTGGAGACCTTACTCCTCCCGCGACTACCTTCGAACCATTAACTTCACCCTCGCCATGACCTCCTCACCTGTTACTTAGTTTAACTAAGGATGAAGAAGAGACCCTTTGCAATCTTGCACTATCCCTTTCGAAGGGGTCGATATTTAGCTAGAGAATCCTAGATTCCTTAAATGGGTTGCTGTAAACCTCACGAATTTAGCTTTCTAAGTATATGAACAAATGTCCAAACTGTAGATAATTTCCCGAACTCAAAAGAGCCAGTGAGATTTAAAACCAATAAAAATCTCAATCCAAAACCTAAAGTGGATACGAAGAACCTTAAATCATCAATTGAATCCCTAACTACATACAAAGACCCACTTCATCAAAACCATAAGATGACAATCGAAGATATAATCGCGTAAGAATATATGAAACCCTAAATGTGTAAAAACATTAGAGATGGTGCCTCAAAGTAATAAGAACCCTAAAACCATAACTTTAAGGATATAAAAGCACTAATTCACCATAATTTACCTTAAAACCCTAAGTGATAATATATCCTCCATATTTTTCTATTTCATTGGTAAACGACTGAAGATAACCCTCAATCATGCATAAACATTTAGAATGCTTAAATGATCCCTTAGAAACTAAGATAATGAATCATAGATTACATTTATGTCTTAAGTATATGATTAGGATAGTCTCACTTAGAGTTAGGGTTATAGTTGAAGATTAGGTTAAATGTAGTAAACCTTAATACCCTAAATAACATTTTTCATCTTAATTACACTAAGTAGTTTACCAAATGATGTTTATAGGTTATAAATACTTAAAGTAAGATCTCATCATCTACTCTTATTAATCAATTCATCAAATACCTCATTTCCTCTCATTTCCTTCATTTTTTTCCCTTAATTTCCCTTAATCTCTACATTATGTACAAAAAATTACCAAAGCTTAAGGAGAGTTGACCAAGTCAACACATGTTGACCAAGGTCAAAATTTTGACCAAGTCAACACTTTGAAAAAGTCAACAAAAGACTAAAGAGATAAAGAAAATATCTCTTACTTAATGATGGCTTTTCTTTTCTTCCTTTTTGATTTTTTTCTCCTCCTTCTCTCTTCAATTGCCGTCCACAATTTCTCCCCTCTAGGTCCCACCAATTGCCTTCTTCCATAATGAAAACAAAACAAAAGAAATCAAACAAAAATTCCCTTCCATTGTCGTGAGCATCTTCTTCCTCTTTTACCTTCACAATTTCATTTTTGTCTCCATAACTCCAACACAATTAAAGGTATGTATCTAAGTTACTTATCTTGTTTTATCTCCTTCATTAGTTAGTTAATTAGATAGATTAGATAAGTAATTATGTGTTTAGTGTTGTCTTGAAGAAAAGAGCACAAAGTGCTCCTCTTTAAGTGTAGAAATCTAGGAATCATGAAGAAGAAGAAGGATATGCATGTGCATATGTCCTTAAGTATATGTATAAAAGGATATGCTAGAAGAATACATGTATAAATACCTTTGTACATAAGTATACAATATGTACATAACCTAAAACAAGGTATATACTAACTATACATACATATATCATGTCAAATATACCCTTAAAATACAAAAAGAATGAAATTGTGAAGCTTTCTTAAGGGGGTAGATAAGGCATACGAAAATACGTATAAAAATACGTATGCCACCGTATGTGAATATAGGTATATGTATTAGTATATGTATAAGTACATAAGTATACATAATAGTATGTTATGAGTGTAGGTAGGTATATAACATACGTATATGTATAAGTACTTAATAATACATATATTTACATGTAATAAATGGATTACATAAGCTATGACATCATCAAAACATTACATAAGCCATGACATCATCAATTGATTACATAAGTGATGATGTAAGCATAAGTTTATAATAGAAGAAATAATAAGATTACATAAGCACATAACATAGGTATATACATGTATTTAGAAGTCGAAAATTCCTTAAACCCTAATACACCTCTTAGATTGAATTAAACTTAATCAAGTATGTAAATTTGTAGCACTAATGTAAAATTTCCTAATTATAAGAATCAAATAGCTAATTCAATCATTAAATCCTAAACTAGGGTGTAAACATAAGTAATAAGAGTAATTAAACTTCAATAAAATAAAATTTCAACAAATTTAGCCCATATCATAAAATACGGGTCTTAACGTCCAAAACGGACATTACCGTGTGAACGTGCATCCGAAAACGATGAAAAACGACTATAAGTTCGCAAATATTGGAATCAGAACAAAAAAGATTACAAAATACATAAAGGAAGCCTTAAAGGAGTCTGAATTCTCAAAACACTTATAAAGTTTACCATTTTGATTTAGGCATTCGATATCGAGTCTTGGAAACCTTAAAGGCTTGGAGAATGAGCAATAATCCAGGTAAGGGAATTCTGATGACCTGCTACTTGCTTGTGCGTATTATTTGTATGATGTTCTGTTGTTTGCTATTGCTTCTATGTTTGAATAACTGTTCTGTTTGTGTGCCATCATCTGTGTAATCACATTTTTAAATTGATAAATATACATGTCTGACCCAAATAACCGGTTCAACTCGTCGCATGTCTATGACTTAGTAAAGGTATGAATGGAGAGTGCTAGCCTTGCAAAAATCTTAAGAAAAGTATTTTTGGCAAAAGCTTTTCTAACCTTAAACAAATTTTTGTATGATCGCTGTAAGGGCTTGTGAAGCCATAAATAGTATTTTTAATGTTAAGGCAAAGCTAGCATGGGTTCTCCACTTGATAGCGAGAGGACTCGCTTTATTATGCCTGAAAGGCCTTGGTTATTTTTGGTTGCGAGAGGACTCGCATGTTTGTGCCCGAGTGGCCTTGGAGGGTGGATAGTCCTAGTTCGGACTCCCCCTATTTAGATTGAAATTCTTTTCTCGGCTAGGGTAATAGTCGAGTTTTGCTTAGTGGGGTGGTGCCCCTAGGTAGCCTCTGCGAGTAAGCTGAGGTGCCCTGTGCGGGTAAGTACAGGGGATAATCGAAGTGTGGACGACGTAATTCTACACCTTCCATAGTTCCGGACTCCCATGGATATGTTGTTTGCATTCATCACGCTTGCATTCATTATGTATGTAGATAGTTTGCTTGTATGTATGATAATAATGTGTGAAAACTTGCCTGACCGGTGGTGGTGAGGAACGAACTCACTGAGCTGCTTTATGCTCATTCTCCCTTAGTTTTCTTTGCAGGTTTATATATGATGGGATTGGGATATGTCTCGAGTGCTGAGTGCGAGATGAAGATATGTACATTAGTGTTAGGATTAGTTGAGATTTTTATAGGTAATACATAAAGACTCTTTGTAGAAAATATTCACATGTTAGAATTTAATATAATTTAATTCTACCTGCAGTTTTATAATGTTGGTAATCCTATCTTATTATTTGGTAGGGGATACCGATTCTCTACGGTTCTGAGGAACTATGGGATACCGGATATCCATAGTTATTTATAATTATATATTATGTCATGTTATAATAAATTAATTACTTGAAAATCATTAACCTTAGTGATTAATCATTTAGAGTCTTGCAATCTCTGACTTGTAAGGCGGTTTTCATATCATGGGTGCACACATGTTATGAAAATTTTAGGTAATCCTATTAAGCCCCCTTTAGGGTCCTGACAGTTGCCATGTAAGTTCGATTATGATTACAAGTCGTATATTCGATTAGGTCTAGTTTAAGGTGATCAATCGTTTCATACAAATCACACAATACAAACCAGAACAACAAACAGAATCATAGCATCACTCATAATCAACCACATGCATACATCCAACTATCTAACAAGCACAACCAAGTATAATCTCAAGCCTCCAAAATATAGCATCGTATTAATCCCAACTTACCTTGACTCCTTACTCACTCACTCGACGTCCAACTTGCTCAGGCCATCGCTGATCATCCCTATAACACAAATGTGGTTTTAGTTTTTCATATAACTATTATAGTTTTGTTTTATCCTATAACGCTTATTGTTATGTTTTGTTTAGGGTTTAATATACCTAATTATCTAAGTCTTAAGTCTTTTAAAATTAGTCTAGGTTTGGGGATAGGTTTGGGTTTGGTTTCTGCATTGATTTCTAAATTAGGTTCTAGTTCGATTTCTAAGTATTGTTTTATACTCGAACTCTAGAAATTCGTTTCAACTCATAATGTGAAATTAATCACATTACTTTCCAATCTCCTAAATACCATAATTACCCCTAGTCAGTATTTTATTTCACCCAGTACACTTAAATCCTCATTAGTATACCGAATTTACTCCTAATGTGGGAAATTTTGACATTTTTCATATAATTACATAAATTTAAGTTTCTTATCAGATTTATTGTACATTTTTATTATTATCATAATATCAATTTTTATTCTAATATTTTCTATTTATTATATTTCCAATAATTACATATTATGTATTATCACCTATTATTTATATAATTCACATCTAATATTTCTTTCACTCTAATTACCATCTCCCAACATCAATTATCATTTCAAAAGGTCTAAATTCATCCTAAATTAGATTTTATATCTAATTTCCCTAATTTACAAAATTAACTTAAAATTTACTATTTTTCCTTACTACTCATTTATTACATAATTAACCTAATAATTACATCTAACACTCTAAATGCTACAAATATCATACTCTATCAGATTTCAACATTCTAAAACATATACTTATTCACTAAATCAGTAATTAACCATTTATAGAGCTTTGTATTTATAGACCTTTATGGTAATTAATGTGTATTAAATTGGATAAGATATTGGCCAAATCCCTTAATTTTTGGCTTTTGTGTTTCTCTAATTTAATTGGCTAATTTTTTTTATTATTTTCCCTAGCTACCACGACCCAATTCTAAATCATTCCTTATTTTTTCTGATTTTTCTTTATTTTTCCTTAATTAGTTATAAATTTTCTTTAATTATTTAGTATTATTTTAGCACATTATGCGTATTTTAAGTAATTACACGTATTTCTACCTATATGTAAATTCATATATAGTACAAATAAATATTCCTAAATATTATTTAGGTCATTCTATGATTTTTAGTACACATATAATTTTTCTTAGCAATTTATTAATTATCGGAATGCATTTTACTCATTTTCGATAAATAACAAGTTATATATTAAAAATTTAGAATTTTTATAATTGTTTATTTTATTACTTATTTTCTTAAATTCAAACTTACGGGATCATTTTTACTAATATTTCTGGTTTTACTCATAATTTAGGTTCGATCGGATCTTTCAACCGATCGAAACCTTGAGTGACTAGTTGTGGGGCTTACATTTCTACCCCCCTTTAAAATAGTTTCGTCCTTGAAACTACTTTATATCTATGTATTGCTTACTTACTAGGATTGATAGTTTACATATTATTACTACTCTAAAAATCAAAGAAACTATAAGTAATACTTTGTCTTCACTACATTAAGCTTTACTTTAGTTTCTAAGTCTAGACCTTATCCGATCATATCTTTACCTACTCCATGTCTCAACTCTTGAACTTCTGAACCCAATTATCCAGTATTTTTAGGGGTTACTTCATAACCTTAAGACCTATCTTCCATTCTACTAAACTATCTTCAAATAAAACTTCTATGTGGTCTACTGATTAAGTTTTCGAATTGTTTCCTAATTAACATTCCACTTCTTCTCTACTTGGACCTTTGCTCGATCTCTTAATTTTCCTTCTTTTGCATTCCTTACCTTAATCTCAATCAGGGCTTATTTCATCACCATACTCCTCTAGTCGTATTGTACTATCTTATAACTTAGCTTTATGACCTCACAAATTTTCTTATTGGTTTATTCTCCATTTATTCATTATTTGGTTGTTTCTTAAGTTTTATTTATGATTATTAGCGATTCTAAATTTACTTCATATCATCACCTTTTCTCTCATCCATAATCTTCTACTCAAAATGATTATACTACTATCATAGCTTCTCATTTGTTCTTTATATAGCTTAGCATAAGATCAACAGAAGCAAATTTGGCAAATCTCGACGCTTCTTCATCTTAGATTCAAATGAGATGCTTAACAACTTAATTTGACTTGACTTGACTTGACTTGACTTGAGAAGGATGAATACAACTGTTAATTGATAGACTCAGCAAAAGAGACAGTATTAAGAAGGACTGATTACTTGACAAAACACGACATAACATAATACACTAATCAGATCAACACGACATGAGACTCAATAAGAACAATTGGACAATTCAGATTTACCATGTCCCTGTTGGATTACCTATTGCAATTGCTAATATGAAGTACATTGTAGCTTCATAGCTTCTTCGTATACTAGATTACTTCAATGGATTTTTCTTCTAATCACCAATTCAACATTTTTAATAACCACCGAAATACCTTCTCCAAATATAACGAGCTTGATGAAAATGTATTCTCTCCTCCAAAAATCACATGTCTTCCATTTCAATAGACTACTTATGATCACCTAACTTCAATAATGCTATCCATAGAGACTTTGTATATCAAAATACTGTTGATGGATACCTCGATAAGCATTTTCATATATAGTTGGCATGCATTTGTTTCTCCTAATTCTGTGAATACAATTTATGCACTGATACTATCTTGATGCCATTCCAATCTAATATTATTCTAGAAATTGATAGTTACCCTTCTAACTCTTAAAGTCCCATTTACAACATCTAGTATAGAGTTTTGACCTTAGGTTTGATTCTTGATTAACTTAATCATGAAATCCAGATATCCACATAATAATCTTTAGAAATATATTTGAACCTTTATATGTTACTGGTAGATCTAATACTTATTGGTATTTTCTTTAGTCTCTTCTTTATAGATATCAATAAACTTCTCATAATCTCCCATTAGTAACTTTCCTTTTAAATTTCATTTCCATCATATCCTACAATTCTATGGATTAATATCCTTCCTCCACTATAAATTCTAACTAATAGGTAATGATAATCTCAATCACCTTAAATCCTTTTCCATTTACTAGTTTCCTACTTGTAGTGGATTAACACTTCAATATTATTATTGTACTTATATTTCATCTATTTGTATATTCTACAGTGAGGGTACTCATTAACCAATCCTTTTGTTCATATTTATTATTATTCAACTAAGATTAAATGAAAGTCTTTCACTGAAATCACTACTTATCTTATAATTCCTTTAAGCTCGAATCCTTAAATACTATCTATGATCAACATTCTTTATCACAATTTGTTTACTAATAGGTAACTGTCTCATAAAATTTACTTTCTAGAAAGTTATGCCTTTCAACATTGATCCTTAGGATAACTAAGTAATTATTGATTAAAAGTCCTAATCATCTCTAACTTGTTACTTTAATTCCATCTCCACCATCACTTGTTACTCATCCTAATACTATTTGAGGGTTCCTAGATGTGGCGACCCTAATAGGGGCCTAGTAGTATTGCCTAAAATTTCCATATCACGTGTGCACCCATGATAAGAAAATTGCCTTGCAAGTCAGAGATTGCAAGACTCTAAATAGTTGTTTACTAGAGTCTTCAATTTTAATTCATTGACTCATTATATAATATATATAATTATGGATATCCAATTTTTCCACAATTCCTCAGAACCGTAGAGAATCGGTATCCCCTACCAAAATAATGAAATAAGATAGACAATTTTAGAAAATTCTAAACTTACTAAAGACAGTAAACTTAAATGAGACATTAGTCATTTTTCAGAGCATTCCAAATTAACTACACAAGCTTTTCATCATATTGATTCAATGGTAGCACTCTGCACTCGATTCCTATCCCCTTTCCCAACTATCGATCAACCTGCAAGTTAAAGAACTGTTGGGGTGTAAGCTTACGCTTAGTGAGATAATTACCCTCGTCAATACCACATAGTAGAAATTTATTATATGTACAATCATATGAATGCATGAACAATCAGTATGCCAAAAACGCATACAGTGACCTAGGAACTGCATACGACTCAGAATTACGCCCCCTGAAGTCGGGGTTTGGAGATAATTAACCGACCCAAACCAAAATCCGAGTTCTAGACCTTGGGTTTTAATTCATTAGCACTATTGTGCTTAAGTCAAAACAAAACTAAGTATATATCCACATATATATACTTTCCCTACCGAATAATAAATTATATTTTCAAAATCCCAAGTCTAGTGGTGTGGTGGCCTCCGCAATCCACAAACACACGCCCTAAGCAGAAGCCACAAGACTCGGCCCCTCGCCGACGGTTGGCGTCTCCCAGCGCCTAGTAAGCCCATCAGCTTAGGTCAGAGACTCAATATATATAGGATGGCATAGCTAGTGCTCAATCCTGCAGGAAACTCGTATTCCTGTGAGTCCCCACCCATCTTCTGCGTGAAGCGGCAGTCGGTGTTATCCGTATGCAATATGGGGTATGCATGATTCATTTTGATTTCTTAATCGTATAAGTGATTAACTCGATTTTCAGGGTGATCAGACAATTTCATTCCATACGATTCACATGTATATATAATGCAAGCAATTCCCATTATTAGATATAATTAACAAGTCATCACATTCATCCACAGATTCATACACATGCATTTCCCATATCCCACAAGCATCCAAATTCATATATATAAGTTTAGGTGCATCTATTCTACAAGCACAATCAAGTAAAGAGTCATTGGGAATTTACTCACCCAGTTATGCGGATCAATCAAAATAATCTGGGATAGGTCGTCTCCCCAAAGCCGAGTCCCCTGGACATCGCAAATACGATACTATAAGGATTTGAATTAAAACCTAGAAAACTAAGCTAAAACCCTTTAAGTTATACTTTGGACTTGGTTTTATAATTTTTCTCGGTTTTACTTAAAAGTTCAATCGCGTATAACTTTCTCATTTTAAATCCGATTTTTATGATCTTATAGTCAATATTCATCGTTTTCGAGTGTACTTTAACGTGGTAAGGTTAGATTTTCGAAATGAGGTATACAATTCTGTCCATGGGTCAGAACAGTAGCGTTCCTCATGTGTTGGAGTGTTTTTGGGCCTTGTTTGGTAAATGGCCTTTTTGATAACTTAAGAAATTCTTTGGGCTTGGTATTTATATTTTATCCTAAGTTTAAAATACTCCTTGAGATCAGATTTACAACTTTGATTTATATTCCTAAGGCTAACAACCACTTCTTGGGCCTTTTAGTGGGCTTAAGTTGTCAAATGAGCTTGTTTTTTGTTCAAACTAAAGTTAATGACTTTGGTGGGCTTATGGGGCCTTAGGTGGATTTCTTATGAGCTTCAAAAAAACTTCTCTTGGTTCTTTAAGTTGCTGGTCAGATTTTTGTTGAAGGCCCATCTTAATGTTCTAAGCTTGTTTTGAGAGTTTTAGGCCCGATTTTGAGTTTTAGGCTTTGTATGCTAATCATACTTACTTTGGTTAATCCTTTCACTTTGTTCTTTCACTTTTATCATATTTTTAGGCCTCATTTACCCATGTTCCAGATCTGTTCATGTTGTTCCTAAGGGGTCCTTACTTGGTTTTTCAACTTGTTTCATCATTTCCTTAAGTGTAGGTGATAGATTATGCACTTAACTACTTGTGTATAAATCTTAACTTAAGTTTCCTTCCATCAAATGATCCTTTAACTCATGCTCCACATAAAGAAATAAAAGATCTAATACTTCATAAAACCTCCATATCATAGCTCATGTCATACAAAGTTGATTTCTTCATAAAACTTCATGTGATGGATTTTTCCTTAACTTAAGTCTAGTTTTGAGCATGTTTAACTAAATGGAAACAAAATCAACATTCAAATGATCATGGAACCTTCACGTCCAGCATGCTTACCCTTCATCAAAGTTCTCATTTCAAGATTTCCTTAGCTTAAAATCTTCCATCCAAAGCATTAAACAAATGTCCATACAAAACACCAACTTTATATGCTCATATTTCAACTTCATGTAATGGTTTTAGGGTTTGTTTCTTAAAACGAATTTTTGTGCTATAACAACTCAAACCTTACTCATATCTTCAAGAAATCCAAGTCTTCTAACATAAATATTAATCCACACATCACAAGGATCACTTACTCGTCCTTAACGCAAAGTTTGGTGGTTGTGCACTAAGGTTCCTCTTAAGCCTTTAACTTTGCTTCCTCCTTTTTGCTTACCTTTTGAAACCCGAATTCTTTGGTCTTTTGGAAAGGGGTTTATGGAAGATTCTAATGGTCTTAGATGATCTTAAATGATGAAAGAAAATGGCACATGAACAAAGAAAAAAAAATGCCGTGAGTTGAAGCTTTGAAAATGGAAGAAAATGGATTTTGTGGGGTAAAGTTGTTTCCCCTTTTTATGTTTGTTTCTAAAGAGAGAAAGATGAAGTGAAAATGAATTTGAAAGTGAGAGAAATGGGGAGGAGTGCAGCCAGTTGGAATGAAGAGAGAAGGAGTGTTTAAATGTCTTGAAAGTGTTGTCTTAAAGCTTACAAAAAGTCAACAATTGCAACTCTTGATGACGTAAGCATTAAGGGGTGAATAGTGATGTGTAAGAGAAAGTGATTGATGCTTGAAAGACAAGAGTATGGCCCCCCATTCCTCCTTGTTTAAATCTGCCATTGGAAGTCTCTTTATGCCATGGAGTGGTCTTGTCACCTTTATTAAAGTTAAGATCATGATTTCTTGTGAAAATTTGTCCATATGTAGTATAAGTGAAGTGGTGATAAGGAAATTGTCTTATCACTAGATTTTGATAAGTTATCAATTGATAAATAATTCCAACTCTCAATTGATAAGTTATCTAAGGTGATTGGTTGGTCTACTTATTTATGTGTAAGGCTTATGCATAAAGATAAGGGCATAGCCTTATAGAAAATTGTTTTAGGATTTTTATCTTACATTGTTTTGTGATTTATGATTTGATTTTTGTAGAATTGTGAAATTTTCTAAAGTTGAATGGAATTATTCAAATTAAATTATCGATTAATTATTTAGGGTTAAAATTCCTTAATGGTTTTAAGGTTTAGGGTTTTAAGTAGCTTTAGAGCTCGCAATTCTTCAAGCTCGGGTTTTATCGACAATTGGCTTTTGAATTGTAAAAATTTAATTCGTTTCTAAATGTAAACTTAAGTTTTTAGTTTAGTTGATCCTTGGAAACGTTCGGACAGTACTTTTGATTGAATCATGGGCCCACTAAAAGTAGGGTTTATATTTATCAATTGATAAGTTATTTAGGATGATTGGTTAGTTTACTTGTTCATGTGTACAAATCTTATGTATAGATTGTTTGATATGAAATTCTTTTGGAGTTTGTCTCTTAAATTGATTTGTAAGTTATGATTTAATATTTATAAAATTATGGAAGTTTCTAGAATTGAATAAAATTATTCAAATTAAATTCTTAATTAGCCGCTTAGGGTTACAAGTCCTTAATTGTTGTAGGGTTTTGTATTTAGAGTCTATGGTTCTCGTATTCGAGTTTTATCGATAATAGGGTTTCGAATTGGAAAATTAAATTCGTTTTTAAATGTAAACTTGGATTCTTAGCTTAGTTTATCCTTGGGAATATTTGGGAAGTGTTCTTAGTTGAATCATAAGTTTGCTAAAAGTAGGGTTTACAATTTATCCATGCGTAACATGGCTTATAAGTGAAAATAAGGAAATTGTCTTATATGAAATTCTTTTAGGGTTTGGTCTCGAATTAATTTGTAAGTTGTGATTTGCCTCTTAAGAAATTTTCAAGTTTTCTAAAGTTAAATAAAATTTATTGAAAATATATTTTTAATTATTTATTTAGGATCGTAAGTCCTTGATCATCCTAGGTTTTAGAGTTCGAGTGAGATTATGTATGTTTTAAGGTTTTTCACCAACTTGGGAATAATTTACTTACACTTATGAGCTTAAGGATCAATTGGCTTAGTTATTTAGGAACATCGTTTTATTATGCAACATATATATATCATATGATAATTTTATTGATTTATGGCTTTTCAAGCGTTAAGATAATTTTATAGAGTTTTAATTATTATTATTATTTTTTTTTTAAAGTACACGTATGTAGGGATTGTAGTTTTCTTGCATTATAAGAGTTTCTAAATTATATAATTGGGTCTTTCAAGTTCGTTTTGAGTTCCAGGTTCAAAATTTTTGTCGGTTTTCATTTTATGTAGTTTTATTGACTTAGAGAAATGTCTACGACACTCGAATCCGATACTATGTTTAGGAGGTTGAATTTACAGAGTCTACACTAGATATATATTCGTTTATAGTTTACTTGACAGTCTTACTTCATTTCTCATATACCATTTAATAATTATCCATCTCCTATAACCAAATACAAGGACCATATAATGATATAATTCCATTTGCCTCAACACTACATAAGGATCTCATTATCCATTTCATATTCATTTGGCTTCACTCATACTTAATTATCACTCCAAATTATAATTCTTCAATTCATGATTCACTAAAGGCTTAAGAATTCTTAATCTGATTGTAGCCTTATAACACTATTTCTTTTACTATTTTTACACATATAAAGAATTTCCAAAATTAATCACCAAAAATACATTTAATCTTTTTACACTCCTAGCTATAAATATATTAATCATCATTGCATTTGTAAGTATCCAAAAGAATACACTTTCGTCAAGAAGCACAATTACATCCATTAAGAAATCGTTAGGATATCTACATATATGAATAACTAACGTAGGGTCAATTCTAATTCACAGAAAAACATAATCAAATATCATATCATATCCATAATTTAAATTACTTATAACAACTATTCATTCAAAAGAATTCCATTACATTTATCTTCTAATAAATTCAGCATCTTTTCCACTTGTTGATTTAATACTTTATACTTCCATAGGAAAATAAGAAATAATGATTACTTCATATACCTTATCATCATCAGACTCTTTAATGTTGTCATTATCTGTCATCTCCTATACCGCATTTTCATTTTATATAAGATTTACTCTTGAATTAGGTTTTGATTATACCTCTAGTATAGGTTTTGATTTATTTCTAAATCAGTTTTTAACTTTTCCCTCTCAATGTTTTGTCTTCCTAGAATCCACTTCTATACCATACTTTATTTCACTTCAAATTATACTACCTCATATTTATATTATGCACCAAGCTAAAATCATCTTAAATTCTTATACTTTATTTATACTATTACATCACAAATTCATCAATAAACTTCTTAGGAATTTCATCCATAATATTAACATATCCTAATAATCAGTTTTATCAATATTCTTTACACCTCAAGTCTATATTAACTCAAAGATTCTTCTTCATTCAATCTAAATCACTTCAATAAACCACCAATTCTTATATATATAAAGTACTTCCAAAATCGGTCACCTAAAACACATCCAATCCCCTTTCACATTCTTACTCACAAGTGTATAATACATTATAACAGATGTACATATCCAAAGAATACACATCCATCAATGAGTACTACTATATCTATTGAAAGATTGATAAGATCTTAACTTATATGCATAACCAATCATATGATTAATCCTAACACCTGACAAAATATAACCAACTAATACATTGTATTCATCATTCAAATCACTAATAGCAAAATTTTTTTTTTTTAAAGATTTCCACCACATTTATCTTCTCATTTATTGAGTATCGTTTTCACTTAGTGATTCAGGACATTATACTTTAATAAGAAAATTAGGAATAGTAATCATTCCACATATCTTATCATTACTAAACTCTTCAATGTTATTATCAACTATCACTTCATATATTATATTCTCATGCTATATATAATCTTAATCTACTCTAACTGATCCAGGAAAATGTAGAAGTCATTCAATAAACCTTTGGGGTTAATCATATAAAGATATATGATGTTCTAGTTGAAGTATAAGTCATATTAGCAGAATAGGGTATCTCTGTTCTATCATTACTACATATATCTTACTAGCGTCACCTAAGTTACAATCCTTCACTTCCAAATCATCCTTATCCAACAAGTCATTTCACATGATACCCTATTATGTTAAAACTCAGATTGATCTCAGTTATTGTCCATAAGTCTCATCACTTCTCATTAATTACAATATAGCTCCATTAACAAACTCCTCAGTAATTCCATCCATAATATTAACATATCCTAACTAACCAATTATAATATTGTTCTACACATCTCAATTTTGGATTAAATGAGGGGTTCTCCTTCATTCTACTTGAATGACCTCAACTAACCACCAATTTCTCCATATGATCCCATCACTAAAGTTAAATATGATTAACGCCTATCTTAATTTAGTGTTATAGTCACTACTTATCTTATAATTTGTAGTACGATACTTTAATATCTATTTATTTCTACCCACTCTCAATGTACTCCTAAAATGTCTAATTCTTTTAATTGTTCATTTCAAAGCGAGTTTACTAAAACTTTGCTCTGATACCAATTTACAACTGTCACGCTCTAAAGCGGCAGAGTCATAACAGCCCCGCCGTGTAAACTATCCTAAGATAGAAGTTGACCTTACCACCGCTACCTTAGACTTGATTTACACAAGGCGTCTACGACTAACCCGCTTTAAAGTAAACAGTTTGTAATTTAAATAAATCATTTGCCTAAGAAAGTGAGGAAATATATATATACACTATAATTCAGTTATTACAATTAAAGTTTACAATATTTCTCCATAATATATTTCCTAGTTATTACATTATTCAGAAATAAAAAATTCTAAAGTAAAAGCTTAACCTTAAAAATATGTGTTTATTCTTCAAATGTTTTTCCTCACTCCCTATGATCTAGCAGTTGCTAGCTTCAGAGTAGTTGTTTGCCGCTTCTTAGCCAACACCTGCACGGCGTTTATAGGGATGTGAGCAATCATAGCTTAGACTATACCATAAACATAAGAAGGTTATCAATCAACTTATTAGGTGCAATGCATGTTCTAGCAAAGGCCATCACACGACGTTGTCCAGCCCGTCGTGAGATTAGAGAAATTATGCCCGCTCTAATCCAAGTTGAGGAGTTGCCATTAATGCAATAGCTCGTGACCAAACCTAAGCTTATGCAATGGAGACCTCGCTTCTCCCGCGACTACCTTCGAACCATTGACTTCACCCTCGCCACGACTTCCTCACCTATCACTTAGTTTAACTAAGGATGAAGAAGGGACCGTTTGCAATCTTGCACTATCCCTTTCGAAGGGGTCGGTATTTGGTTGGAGAATCCTAGATTCCCTTAATGGGTTGCCATGCAAGTTCGATTATGATTACAAGTCGTATATTCGATTAGGTCTAGTTTAAGGTGATCAATCTTTTCATACAAATCACACAATACAAGCTAGAACAACAAACAGAATCATAACATCACTCATAATCAACCACATGCATACATCCAACTATCTAACAAGCACAACCAAGCATAATCTTAAGCCTCCAAAATATAGCATCGTATTAATCCCAACTTACCTCGACTCCTCGCTCACTCACTCAAGGTCCAACTTGCTCAGGCCATCGCCGATCATCCTTATAACACAAACGTAGTTTTATTTTTTCATATAACTATTATAGGTTCATTTTATCCTATAACGCTTATTGTTATGTTTTGCTTAAGGTTTAATATACCTAATTATCTAGGTCTTAAGTCTTTTACAATTATTCTAGGTTTGGGGTTAGGTTCGGGTTTAGTTTTTACATCAATTTCTAAATTAAGTTCTAGTTCGATTTCTAAGTATTGTTTTATACTCGAACTCTAGAAATTCGTTTCAACTCATAATGTAAAATTAATCACATTACTTCCTAATCTCCTAAATACTATCATTACCCCTAGTCAGTATTTTATTTCATTCGATATACTTAAATCCTTATTAGTGTATCGAATTTACTCTTGATGTGAGAAATTTTGACATTTTTCATATAATTACATAAATTCAATTTTCTTATCAGATTTATTGTATATTTTTATTATTATCATGATATCAATTTTTATTCTAATATTTTCTATTTATTATATTTCCAATAATTACATATTATGTATTATCACCTATTATGTATATAATACACATCTAATATTTCTTTCACTCTAATTATCATCTTCCAACATGAATTATCATTTCAAAATGTCTAAATTCATCCTAAATCAGATTTTATATCTAATTTCCCTAATTTACAAAATTAACTTAAAATTTACTATTTTTTCTTATTACTCATTTACTACATAATTAACCTAATAATTACATCTAACGCCCTAAATGCTACAAGTATCATACTCCATTAGATTTCAACATCCTAAAACATATACTTATTTACTAAATCGGTAATTAACCATTTAATTACTTTATTAACCCTAAATTACCCATTTTATACGTTATTTTAAGGCCTAAAAATTATCTAAAAATTTTGAAAATTATTTTTTGAAAACGGGCTTCATAGCACTATTCTATATGATATAAGTAGTTTACACAAAACTTTTAAGTTCAAAACTACACTCCTAAGGTAATTTATTTTTAAACCGAAACATGCTCGGTTTTGCTTGATTTCTTAAGGACCCTATATCACAAGACATATTTTCATCAAAATAATATTTTTACTAAAAAATACATACAAAAATATTTTAGAATAACAAAATTGATATTTTTCTAAGAATATTTACTATTTTTTACAAAATTATACTAAATTGGGTTAGAAATCGAATTCACCAATCTTGGTAGCTCCGGCCACTGCCGATCACCGTGGCCTTATCAGTCAGTCTGGGCACTACCAACACCTTGTGGTGGTGGTGGTGGCCTTCTACTTTGATATCAGGCAAGTGCACCTATCAATTTTAATAGAGCGGATGTAAGTTCGAGTCGATCCATAGAGATTTCGAGTATTAATATTAACTTTAGCTCTATTATCTAACCGGAAAATTGTAATGGGTTGAATGAATTAAAAATAATGAAATGAACAAACTAAACTAATTATGAGACTTGATTAAGCAATTTAGAAAGTAATGAAACTAAAAACGACTTCAAGTATGCAATAACGTATTTAGGAATTATTTTCCCTAGTGTTTAACATATGATCGCTTAAATTATATTCAATTCAATTTCTATTATACTTGACCGGAGAGATTCACAATTAAAGCTAATACCTTTCTCAAGTATATTAACCCTAATCCTAAATTATTTACCGGAATCTCTTCACTTAGTAATATAATTTAGAATTGCATTAATGTATAATGAATTCTCACACAAATAATTAACTTTTTGGAAGAAACACATATCTTATCTCTAAGTATACATGTAATTCTCTCCAATTATGCTAAGATCCAATTACACATGCAATTTCTCAATCATCATGCATAATATCATAAATTGATACTCTAGAATTATCAATCAACAATTAAACAATATAATTGAATCAAGAAAAGATAAAAACTTTATTGAAAATTATAAATCAACTCAAGAGTCACATGAAACCCTAGGTTCCATAATCCTAAATATACGAATTCTAAGCTATCATAATGAATCTAAAAACGAGTTCCATCAAAAACATAAAAGAAAACATGAAAAACCCCTTTGATTGATGAAAAATCTCTCCAATCTTGAAGTTGGTGTTGCTTTCGCCTTTTTCTTCTCCTTCTCCTCAAGTCTCCTCTCTTCTCTCGTGTCTCATTCATCTTCTCTAATGTCTCCTTTAGTCCAAACCCTCATGTGTCCTTTTATAAATGTATTATAAGAATTCTGTTTTCATCACCAAACATGGCCTGGGACATGGCCGTGTCTCCAAGTCGTGTAACTTTCTAACCTTAGTAAATTTTTCTGGATGGACATAACCTGGGGACATGGCCATATCCTAGACTTTGTAACTTTAAAACTTCATAATTTCTTCATTTGAACTCTGAATTGAGTGAAACTTGAATCCTTTTCTTCGTTTTCGATCCTAGAATGCGTTCAAACCTTGAAATCAAAATTTTACTCAATTAAGTATCAATTTCTTTGAAGAAAACCAAAAATGTGAGGGAAATACTATAAAATCACCATGTGAAATATTTTTAAAATCAGAGTTATCAAATTTTCCCACACTTGAGCATTTGCTTGTCCTCAAGCAAATAAATCAAAACCAAACTTTCAGGACAAGAAACGCTAATCAAAATTTATCACTATTTAGGAAACCGGTGAATGAATACACTTGACCCATAGAAAAGTAAGAAAATCATTCTCAACTAACTTGCAATAATAAAGTCAACCAATTTCATCTGACCATATTCGAATGCTCCAACAATACTTAATACTAGAGTTCATTAGTTAATTTATGAAAATCAAAGTTTACTCGAGTCATTTAACCAAGGATTCTTAAACAAAAAATTAGATTTAACATCTCGCCAACCGATAAAGAGTCATAAAAATTTTGTCCATTTGACTAAAGTGTATACAATTCTCTCTTCCATCTCACTAAGCACCATAATCTAAAACAAACACATTTTACATCCACTCATCCTCTGATCATCCCCTTAGTTCATGCTTTTGTTGAGAGGTCGTTTGAATTTACCTTATTTAATGCACAATTGTGTTGGTAGAGGAAAAGAATCTTGTTCTTCTGACGGACCAAGATCGATTCATACCAACTTATTCCTTATATTGATAGCGGGAAAGAACCTTGCTCTTCTGACGGACCAAGGCCGATCCATATCAAATTTTTTTTTTTCATTAGAATTGGCATTGGGACTCAATTTCGCTCTTCTGACGGACCAAGACGAATCCTTACCAATTTTTCTATTCATACACTTGTTATTACTTTTGACCTCCAAACATTGTGATTTTTTAGGCGTTTATCAAAAGAAGAATTTCATTTGTTTGTTTGCTAAAAATTATAAGGCTCTTAAAAATTTCTACGAGAAAGGTATACATAAAAGTAAATTTTAAAAATAACCATGACTAACTCTCAACTAGTGATGTTGCTCCAATCTCAAGTCTTAAAGTCCTAAGTTAAATAACTCGTAACTTTGCCCTCGACAAATTTGACTAATCAATTCTAGTAAAGTATCATAAGATCAATAATGATCAAGATGACACAGTTGATTTGGCTTAATACCAGTTAATCACCTATTGCAGGTTAACTTAAAAATTAATTGGGTCAAATGTGAATAATTGGTAACTTAAATAGTAACAAATTCATATATATCCTTTCCCCACACTTAATAACGTACAGTGTCCTCAATGTACGACTAAAAAAATCATAGCAGCAAAAAATGAAACAAGAAAAAGCAGCA
Organism: Lumnitzera littorea; assembly: GCA_024138015.1. Taxonomy (NCBI): domain Eukaryota; kingdom Viridiplantae; phylum Streptophyta; class Magnoliopsida; order Myrtales; family Combretaceae; genus Lumnitzera; species Lumnitzera littorea. The sequence continues at coordinate 64,974,585 of JAMXBB010000004.1, forward strand.
TAGTGAAAAAGGAAACATATGTATTGAAAAGAAACTAATACTTCCTTGCCAGTCGAAAATAAGTGCAAATGAAGAAGCATCATCATTATATATATTGGAGTTCACAAGCCTTGGCCAACAAAAGACAACACAAAAAATTATGAACTAAGAAGAGGGATCGGAATTCGTCTCTTCATCCTCCTCATCAGATAGTGCCTCAGCCATCGTAGCATCATCATCATCGTCACTGCCCTTAACATCCTCATCACTTCCTCCAGCCGCCTCGTCCTCACTACCTTTATCAGCCTCTTCCTCACCACCCTCATCATCCTCTTCCTCACTCTCACTATCCTCTTTACGGGTAGCCAACTCTTTCATTTTGAGAAATTTTTCCATTTTGTCCTGGCGGATATGAAGTTTATCCACACTTTCTCTTATATAATGAACCTCATACAGCAACATATCAAATTTGTCTTCAAAGCTAGCTAAAGACGTTTGGCCTCGAGATGTACTGCTGCGAGAGTGTCGACCTTGACGTCTTGTTGGTAAGAGGTTCATGAGTCGGAATGAATTGAGACGCATAGGAGCGACTTGGTTGACCAAGGTTAGTGAGGGCCAAACGACAACCTTTATCCGCATGGCCTGCAAGAGTAAGGTGATGTAGGGGCCACAACAAATATGCCCTTTCTTCCGTGTAATGGTAGCTGAAAAGTTCAGCGATTTCGATGGCGAGATTGATGGGATGTTTATGAATGACATTGTATAGATAGAGGCAATCCTTGTTGGAAACTACCCCGGTGTTGAGGCCTCTGCCAGTCAATGTATGCGAAAAGAGCCAGTGAGGAACCCGATATTCAGGCCTGATTAATTGAGAGGCCTTACTCCTTGCTGGATCATAGGCATCGCCAACAGTAATGTCATTCCAAAACAACCCTGTTGTGATGCCATGGGGAAAACGACACGAGAGACGTTGGAATTCTTCCGTCCGTGTATATCTCTCTTCATATAGACCAAGATATCTGCCCAATTGAGCGATGGTAATGTAGAATGGGTGGCCACTCAAGGTAAAATGTAATTTACGTTTGGGGCCCATGCTAGTAGCACTCTCTTTATCAAGTTTGAAAGTACACAAAAACTCCAAGGTCAACTCTTTATAAATTGGAGCTTCAAGAGATAAAAAGCGCTCCCAAATGGTACCATTCAAGAGCTCCTTCATTTTTGTGGTGAGCTCTAATTGAGCGAGAACATCCCAATCCAGCCAAAAGGTCTCGCTAAAAGGCTTATTCTGAAGTAAATGATATCGTTGCACCTAGTAGTCTTCCTTAAATTGGAGCATTGGGTGCTCCATCGGGGGGAGAGTAGCTAGTGGTTCAACTATTGCTCCTGATTGTGATGAAGAGGATGCTGCAAATTTTGATTTTCGGCGAATAGTAAGCTTAGCACAATTCGCCATTTGAATACCTGAAAAGCATCAACAAACCAAATCAAGCACGTACATCCTTGTCGCACATAGGTCAAGAAGGCAGAGGAAAATAAGAGCAATAGTGAAGAATGTTAACAGAATTCTCATTGGGGCATTTAAACAAACATGTAGAGTGCAGCTGGAAAACTAGTTGGTGGAAAAGAAATAAGTGGCAAATGCATCCAATTAAATCTACAATAGATTTACTACACTACAATTAGCTCGAAACACAGGCATCCCAACATATAAAAGATGCTAAATGACCCAGAATTGTTTTCTCATATTGCTAACCCTAACTAGCATGAATGAATAAGGATAAGCAAATTAGCCAACAAAATTCGAAATTGAGAGAGCACAATGAATATCTAACTAGATGAGGCATCATAAATGCATATAAGATCAAGAAACACAAGGCAATGGTGCATGGCGTTTAGGAAATAACAAAAGAAATTTGCAGACCAAATGTAAGAACCAGTGCACACAAGAGCAAAATTTCAAGTAACTAAATTGCCTAAACCATGAGGGAGATAGAGCAAAATCAATAAGGAAACTTACTTGGATCAAGATTCGGAATGCAAGAATTGTAGAGAGAAGAGGGAGAATATGAGAGAGATATGTTGGATTGTGAGTGTGCGAGAGAGTGTGTTTATTTTAAATAAACCGGACGTGTGCAAAATCGTGTAAGGCTAGGCAGACACGGGCTGGGACACGACTGTATCCCTTACCCGTATAACTTCCTGTGTTGGTCGTGTCTCACCTGGGCAGACACGGGTTGGGACACGACCGTGTCCTATGCCTGTGTAACATTCTGTGTGTCTGCGTAGATTTTGGACACACATGGGCTAGGACATGACCGTATCCCACGTCCGTGAACTTTCTGTTCCCGTGCATGAAAACTGGACGGACACGGGCTGGGACACGACCGTGTCCCACGCCCGTGTAACTTGCTGAGTTCTATTGTGAAGTCTGGACGCACACGGGCTGGGACACAACCATATCCCACGTCCGTGTAACTCTTTGTTCACGGTTGGGAATACTGGGCACACACGGGCTGGGACACGACCATGTCCCTTGCCCGTGTAACTTTCTGTACCTACGGAGTAAAATCGAAATTTAGGTGGACACAGGCTGGGATATGACCGTGTCGCTTACCCATATAACTTTCTATAGGTAGGGCAGATTAAAGGCCTAGATGGACACGGGTTGGGACACGACCGTGTCCCTCGCCTGTGTAACTTTTTTCTCTTTTTTTTTCATGAATTTAATTTAAAGATAAAGGAAACTTAAAGAAATAAATGTAATTCAACTAAAAAAAAAAAAACTAAAGAGAAAAAGCAATAATAAAACTAAAAGGGAAAAGGCTATGACGAAAATTGAAAGAAGATATAAGAAGCAAAGCAAAGTTAGATAAAAGGAAAATAAAATGAAATAAACTTAAAGAACTAAAGTATAAGCAAAGTTAGACATGGGTTGCCTCCCAAGAAGCGCTATAGTTAACGTCGATAGCTTGACGGGATACATCTTCTCATGATAGTTCTGTTGGATGGAGATAAAACTCCTCTCGTTCAACATGCTCCAAGTTTCCACTCAAGTATAACTTCAACCGTTGCCCATTTACCTTAAATATGCCCTTCTCCGGGTATGTAACTTTAACAGTCCCATATGGGAAAACTCGTGTAATTGTAAATGGTCTAGACTACCTAGATTTCAACTTACCTAGGAATAAACGAAGGTAAGAATTATACAAAAGAACATGATCACCTTCTTTAAATTGTCGACCTTGTTTGATTCGCTGATCGTAGTACTTTTTGGCCCTTTCTTTGTATAATTTGGAGTTCTCATATGCATTCGCTCGCCATTCCTCTAGCTCGTTCAGTTGAAGTTTCCTGTGAGAACCTGCACGCTCAAGATTAACATTAGCACTCTTAATTGCCCAATAAGCCTTATGTTCAATCTCTACCGGTAAATGACAAGCCTTGCCATATACAAGTTGATAGGGTGTAGTCCCTAGTGGTGTTTTGTAAGCGGTTCTATATGCCCATAGAGCATCATCCAACTTTTTAGACCAATCTTTCCTATGATACTCTACGGTTTTTTCAAGAATTCACTTAAGATCATGATTGGCAACTTCCACTTGGCCACTACTTTGGGGGTGGTATGGGGTGGTTATTCTATGTGTAACGCCATAACGTTTCAATACTTGGTCGAGTTGAGCATTACAAAAGTGTGTTCCCTTATCACTTATAATTGTTCTAGGGGTGCCAAATCGAGAAAATAGGCCTTTCATGAATTCTTTTACTACCCTAGCATCATTAGTAGGTAGGGCTTTAGCTTCCACCCACTTAGAGACATAGTCAATAGCTACTAAGATATATTTCTTTCCATTAGAGTTCGGAAAAGTACCCATGAAATCGATCCCCCACACATCAAATACCTTAACCTCGATGATGGGGTTTTGTGGCATTTCATCCCTACGAGATATATTCCCCACTCGTTAGCAACGATCACAACTCTCAACATATCTCTAAGTATCTTTGAATAAGGTAGGCCAATAAAATCTTGCCTCTAGGACCTTATGAGCTATCCTATTGGCATTATGATGCCCACCCGTAGGCCCCGAATGACAGTAGCTCAAAATTCTCCAACCTTCAAAGTGTGGTACACACCTTCGAATGACATGATCTGCATATACTTTAAACAGGTAAGGATCATCCCAAAAATAATGTTTCACATCAGAAAAAAATTTCTTTGTTTGCTGGTGTGGAAGTCCCTTTGGTATAATCCTAGCAGCTAAAAAATTAGCGATATTTGCGAACCAAGGAATTTCCATATCACTTACTTGGGCGATGGCATAGAGTCGCTCCTTAAGGAATTCATCCTTGATCTCATTCTCATCGAGTATTTCCAAGTTTGGATTCTCCAATCGAGATAGGTGATCTGCTGCTAAATTCTCAATGCCTTTTTTATCTTTGATCTGCACATCAAACTCTTGTAGCAACAAGATCCACCTAATCAGTCTTGGTTTTACATCCGGTTTTGCTAACAAGTACCTAAGGGCAAAATGATCAGTATAAACAATCACTTTAGATAGAAGCAAATAAGAGCAAAACTTATCAAAGGCAAAAACAACTGCTAGCAACTCTTTTTCTATAGTAGTGTAGTTCTCCTAAGCATTCGTAAGAGTTGTGCTAGTATAGTGAATTGATTGAAAGTGCTTGTCTCGCCTTTGCCCCAGCACTGCCCCGACTGCGTGATCACTTGCATCACACATAAGCTCAAAGGGGAGTGCCCAATCAGGTACTACCATGATTAGAGCATTGGTAAGTTTTTCTTTAAGGATATTGAAAGCTTTCAAATACTCCTGAGAGAAAACATAAGGCACATCCTTCTCTAAAATTTGGTCAAAGGGTGGGCTATTTTCGAGAAATCCTTGATAAATCGCCTATAAAAACCTACATGTCCTAAAAAGCTTCTTATGGCCTTAACTGAAGTTAGAGATGGGAGTCTTGCAATTGCATCCACATTGGCAGTATCCACCTCAATTCCTCGATAAGAGATCTTATGGCCCAGCACAATACGCTCTTGTACCATGAAGTGGCACTTCTCCCAATTGAGGACAAGATTGGTCTCTTCACACCTGGTAAGTACCCTGTCCAAATTATTCAAATAAAGGTCAAATGAGTTGCCAAAAACTGAAAAATCATCCATAAATACCTCCATTATGTCCTTAATCAGATCATCAAAAATAGCTAACATACATCGCTGGAATGTAGCAGGTGCATTACAAAGACCAAAAGGTATTCTGCGGTAAGTAAAGGTGCTATAAGGACAAGTGAAAGTGGTCTTCTCTTGATCTTCCGATTCAATAGGTATCTGAAAATAACCAGATAAACCATCCAGAAAACAATAAAACATATGTCCAGCTAGTCGTTCTATCATTTGATCAATAAAAGGTAAGGGGAAATGGTCCTTACGTGTAGCATTGTTTAACTTTCGATAATCGATACATACACGCCAACTTGTTACCGTTCTCATTGGGATCAATTCATTCTTTTCATTAAGGACTACTGTCATCCTACTTTTTTTTTGGAACTACTTGCACTAGACTCACCCATGAACTATCAGAGATAGGATATATCATACCTACATCAAGGAGTTTAATAACTTCCTTTCTGACTACCTCTTTCATGTTTGGATTCAAGTGTCTTTAGGGCTGCACAACCGGCTTATAGTTTTCTTCCATTAAAATCTTATGAGTACAAAAGGAGGGATTGATACCTTGAATATTGGATATTTTCAAAGCAATGGCTCTCTTATGCTCCTTGAGTACTTTCAACAACCTTTCTTTCTGTTCTTTTTCCAAATTGGATGCTATAATTACCGGTAACTTGGAGTCCTTCTCTAAGAAGGCATATTCCAAGTAGTTAGGTAATTGCTTTAGCTCCAATACTGGTGGCTCCTCAATCGAAGGTTTTAACTGTGCTTCCTTCCTTTTTTCAAACTCTTCAAACACTTTCTCAATAGAGATAGGTTTATTTGCCTCTAGTTGGGTTACAACCTCGGATTTGACAGGATCTTCCGAAGCTTCCTCTATGTCTAATTGCAAGCAACTCTCCAGTGGATCCTTAAGAAGAACTTCCTGCATATAACTTGAAACAAAAGTGTCAGTAACATCCAAAAGGTAGCAAGTATCATCCTGATCGACAGATTTTTTCATAGCCTCTGAAATTTTAAACATGATCTCTTCATCTCCTACTCGAAGAATGAGCTTACCACCACAAACATTAATGATAGCCTTAGCGATAGCTAAGAATGGTCTACCTAGGACAAGGGGTAACTCAAAATCTTCATCCATATCCAATATCACAAAATTAACTAGAAAAATGAATTTACCCACTTGGACTAATACATCCTTAAATATATCTTTAGGATACGTCACAGATCTATCAGCTAATTGCAAACTCATGCGTGTGGGCTTAGGTTCCCCTAATCCTAGTTTCTTGAAAAATTTATAAGGCATTAAATTGATGCTAGCACCCAAATCAACTAATGCTTTGTCAATTAACAAATTACCAATATGACAAGGAATTGTAAAACTTCCTAGGTCTTTTAGCTTCTTGGGCAACTTATTCTGCACGATCGCTGAATACTTTTCATCCAAGATGACTGTAGAAAGCTCCTCAAGCTTCCTCTTATTGCATAACAAATCTTTCAAGAACTTAGCGTACTTCGACATCTGTGACAAGGCATCAACAAGAGGTAAGTTAATATGCAGTTGTTTAAAGAGGTCAAGGAACTTACTGAATTGTTGGTCATTGTGATCTTTCTTGAGTCTTTGAGGATATGGGATAGGTGGTTGATATTCCTTCACCTTTGATGACTCTACATCTTCCGTTGCTTTCGTCCCCTCCTTGCTCTTGCTAATCTCCTCACTAACCTTCCTCTTAGCATGCAACTCCTTCCCATTTCAAAGTATCACTGCCTTAACATGTTCCTTTGGATTGGGTTCTGTATTTCCCGGTAGCGTTCCCTGCGGTCTTTCAGAGATTAGCTTCACAAGTTGACCAATTTGGTTCTCAAGGTTGCGATTTGAAGCCTCTTGATTCCTCAGCGAGGATTCAATGTTGGATAAGTGAGCCTTATTGCCTTGAATATATTTTGTGAGAAGTTCTTCTACACTGGACTTCTTTTCTTGAGGGAGAGGAGGTGGGAATGGTCTTTGAAATCTAGGTGGGCCAAAGTTGGTCTTCTGTTGGCCTTGGTTTTGATTTCCCCATGAAAAATTGGGGTGATTCCTCCATCCTGGATTGTAAGTGTTGCTTTAAGGGTTATTCTGTTGCTTAGGTAGATTTCCTAGATAATCTACCTATTCCAGTTGTTCTTGTGCTCCATACCCCTGCATACCAAAGTTACTTACATCCAATTGCACTTGTTGAGGGCCATCAGAGAGTGCATCAATCTTCTTACTCAATAGGTCCACTTTAGCTGCCAGAGCAGTAGTCAAGTCCACCTCATAAAATCCCATGGCCTTTTGCTTGGCTCTAGTGGTTTCCTACTGATAATTGTTCATCGCTATTCCTTCAATCAGGTTTTGTGCTTACTCAGGAGTCTTTGTGTTCAAAGTACCTCCTGCGGATGCATCAATCATTTGTCTCATTGATAAATTGAGACCATTATAGAAGGTCTGAATCTGCATCCATAGTGGGAGGCCATGATGTGGGCACCTCCTTAGCAAGTCCTTAAACCGCTCCCAAGTATCATATAGCGTCTCTGCTTCCAATTGAGCAAAACAAGAAATATCATTCCGAAGTTTAGCGGTCTTTACAGGTGGGAAATACTTCTCCAAAAATTTCTCTACCAATTCATTCTAAGTTGTGATTGAATTTCTTGGTAGGGAGTTCAACCACTGTTTTGCTCTCCCTCTCAAGGAGAAAGGAAATAGCCACAGTCGGATGGCATCATTCGTGGCTCCGTTGATTTTAAATGTATCACAAATTTCTAGAAAGCTAGAGATGTAGGCATTAGGATCTTCATCTTGGAGACCGTTAAACTAAACATATTGTTGCACCATTTGTATGATGTTAGGTGCAATTTGGAAGTTATTAGCCGCGACGGTTGGCCTTGCGATACTAGAGTTAACTCCAATAAGTGTAGGCCTTGAATAATTGGACATGGTCCGATTTGCTTCATTCCCATTGTTAGCCATGTGTGGTGGATCTTCTTGCTTGATGAATTGAGTGTTGGCCTCTTCACCTTCTTCCTTGATTTCAGCGATTGACTCGTCGTCTATGGTCGCCACAATTTGTCTAGGTTGTGATCTTAAATTTTGAAGGGCAGTTCTCTCAATTTCAGGATCAAGTTCTACCAAATCTTCCAAGTTGCTTCAGGTCATGCACTACAAGGGCAAGAAAGATAAAATCAATTGCAGCTCTAGGTAATAAAAGTAAACAATGAAAACAAAAGAAAATAAAGAAAAAATGGTCAAAGTAATAAAGCAACTAGTATTCTTAATATCGAAAATACCCAGCAACGGCGTCAAAAACTTGATATCAGGCAAGTACACCTATTAATTTTAATATAGCGGATGTAAGTCCGAGTCGATCCCTCAAAGATTTCGAGTACTAATATTAACCTTAACTCTATTATCTAACTGGAAAATTATAATGGGTTGAATGAATTAAAAATAATGAAATTAACAAACTAAACTAATTATGAGACTTGATTATGCAATTTAGAAAGCAATGAAACTAAAAACGACTTCAAGTATGCAATAACGTATTTAGGAATTATTTCCCCTAGTGTTTAACATGTGACCACTTAAAATATATTCAATTCAATTTCTATTATTCTTGTCTGGAGGGATTCACAATTAAAGCTAATACCTTTCTCAAGTATATTAACCCTAATCCTAAATTATTTACCGGAATCTCTTCACTTAGTAATGTAATTTAGAATTGCATTAATATATAATGAATTCCCACACAAATAATTAACTTTCCAGAAGAAACACATATCTTATCTCTAAGTATACATGTAATTCTCTCAAATCATATCAGAGAAAGTTTAAGCCCATGTGTTGTGCTCACATTGTTGGTATCAAAAAATGATGGAACGTAGAGAATGTGCGTAGATAGTTGAGTTATGAACAAGATCACCATCAAGTATAGATACGTGATTCCAAGATTAGATGACACTTTAAACAAGTTATATGGAGCCAAGTTATTCTTGAAGATTGATCTTAAATCTAGATAGAATCAGATCCACATGAAACTAAGAGATGAATAGAAAACTACCTTTAAAACAAGACATGTGTTATATGAATGGTTAGTCATGCCTTTTAGGTCATCGAATGCTTCTAGTACATTTATGAGATTGATGAATCATGTGTTAAGGAATTAGATTGGAAAGTTTGTCATGGTTTATTTTGATTATATCTTAGTACATAGTCTTGACCTATTAAGCCATATAGATGATCTTTGAACTGTTTTTGAGATCCTATGAGTTAAGAAGTTGTATGGCAACCTAAAGAAGCATTGCTTTTACTAGGAAGAGGTAGTATGCTTAGTATATGCTATCAGTAAAGGAGGCTAAGGGTGGATGAAGAGAAGATCTGAGCAATTATAGAATAGCCTACCCCGAGCTCTTGTGATGATTTTAAAGCTTTCATGGCTTAGCATCCTTTTATCAAAGGTTTATCTAAAATTTCAAAACTATTGTTGTACCACGAACGGAGTTGACTAAGAAGAATATGGAGTTTTGATGGGGAAATAAAGAAAAGGAGAATTTTTCCAAGCTAAAGAGTAGGTTGACTTTAGCCCTAGTTTTAGCATTACTAGATTTTGATAAAATCTTTAAGTTAAAGTATGATGCTTCTGGAATTGGCATAAGAGCTATTCTCATGCAAGTCTACTAACTTATTACTTTCATGATTGTCAAAATTGTAATTCTACTATTCATTTGAATGTATTGAATCGTATAAAATTGGTAAAATTGTAAGCTACTATTCATTTGAATTGTATAAAATTATGTAGAATTGTAGAAAATTAGTAAAATTGTAAGCTTGTAGAATCATACATATAAGTTCATAATTTTACTAAAGTTTAATTATAAATGATTTTATATCCATTTTAACTAAGAAAAAATTATAAAATCACAAACTCATAGAATCGTATTTTTACCTTGCAATTTTTACTACTAAGATACCCTTAACTACTTTGTATGAGAAAGAATTGTATGTATTTATTCGAACTCCACAAACATTGCTTCATTATCTGCTACCTAAAGAGTTTGTCATATACATTGATCACCAAACGTTGAGATATCTAAAGAGCCAACCAAAGTTGTTTAAGTGATGGGTCAAATGTATTGAATTCATGAAGGATGTTCATTTGTGATCAAGTACAAGCGATGGAGAGCAAATGTAGTAGCTTATGTCCTGTCTAAGAGACATGTGATGCTTTTCTACCTATAGACAAGGCTCGTAGGATTTGCAAGCATCAAAGGGCAATACCCTTAAGACCTATATTTTGGTCCAATCTATGTCTAATGCATTGAAGGACGAATGAGGGATGAATAGTTCACTTAAAAAGCTATTTGTTCTAAGATAGAAAACTATGAGTACCAACCTATCCTATTTGAGAGTTGTTTGTGGAGGAGGAACATAGTAGGGGACTATTAGGTCATTTTGGAGAAAGAAAAACACACGAGCTATTGAAATCTAGATTCTATTGGCCTAAGATGTTAAGGAACATCCATCGAACTATGGAAAGATTTGTGACTTATAAGGAGGATAGAAGCTAAGCTATGTAAGGAAGGGCGATGCCCCCGCCTATTCTGACCAAACCATGGATTGAGTTGAGTATAGGTGTTGTTCTTGGCTTACCTAAAAATCGCTTGTAAGAAGGATACTATTATAGTGGTGGTCAATAGTTTTAGTAAGATGACATACTTTATTCCCTATAACAAAACTATTAATGCTTTAGTAATTTCTTTCCTTTTCTTGCATGAGATCATCAAGCTGCATTAGGTTCCTAGAGTATTGTTTTTTATAGAGACCCAAAATTTTTTATCAACTTTTGGTAGACTCCATGGTGATGGTTAGGAACCAAACTACTATTTAGTACATCATGTGATATAGCTTAATTGCACATATTTTATAAGTAGATTTTTAGTGCTTATATAGATTTTTTAGTGTAATTTAGTACTTTAATGGATAACATTTTATTTTGGCACTTTATCACACTAATTTGTGTATTTTCATATTTTTTATATGAAAATTGAGTGAAGTTCAAAAAATATATAAATGTTGATGAAACATGTATGATATTTTAAAGAAGAGAAAATTAGGCGGAGAGCTTCATGAGGAAACACTATAGCTGTATTCTAACTTATAAAGTTTGTGGTCATTCCATGAATCCAAGTCGCGTATTCAATATCTAAATCGTGTATCACTTATTGACAAATTGAGCTTTTGAAGTGAAGAAAATCAGTTGAGAATTAAAGCATAAAATGACAATGGCCATGGTCTTAAGGTGTAGTCATTTGAGGGAGTGCGAATCTTATTATTTTTGTAAAAAATTGAAACCATTCAAGAAAGATACAATTATACCATGCGAGTAACATTGGTAGAATAGAACAAAACTTATAGAATAGAATGTAATTAGAGTAGAAGCATTCAACTAGAGTTTTAGAAGAGTAGTTTTATTTTCTTTTGGAATTCAATATCAAGGAATAATAGGAGCAATATTTGATCTTAAATCGATTGATGGAGCTCCTAAATAGGTTGTTTCATTTTTATTAATAAACTCTTGATTTGGATAAAGTCTTCTCTATTATTTCTCATGTGCAATCAATTTAATATTGTCTATTGGATAATTGAAATTATTAGTTAATAAACTATGTTTATTATTTTAAGTCTTTAATTCTTTAATCATGACAACTTGTATTTTGACTTTGTTGAAATATATGTTAATTAGGATTGAGTTGTGAAACCTTGTTTAATTGAGTACTGTAAACTGGATAATCTAGATTAAAGAAGACAACAATGCCCTTTAATTCAATCAAGGCTTAGGAATTAGGGAGGATTAATTTAGTTTATTTCTTGTTTAGTGATAGAAAGGATAAATTAGTTAATCTAGGGTATTAACTTCGTGAGAAGCAATTTACCTTGTGCTTAATTGCCTTAAAACTAAATTTGTTAGACATTTTTGTTACCATTAACTGGCAATTTTCTAGTTTGAAATTGTTTCCTTTGAAGATGTTGAGTGTCCTAATTAATTTACCTTGTTAGACTAGTTTTCATAATTTAATTATTTCATAAATCTTTGATTTTAATTGCTTGGATTTAAACATGACTAATACTAAAAAAAGTTAGTTACCATTCTTGGTGGGTTCGATGTGGTTCTCACTAGTCTTACTACTACGTATGTGACCTAGTGTACTTACTAGTAAAAATATACCTTTGTTATTTGTTATAAAAAGTAGAGTTAGTTTAAGTGTATCAAGTTTTCAACGTCATTACTGGAGGATATTTTGTTCTTATTTCGGTATTGAGGAATATCTAGATTTAGGTGCTTTATTTTCTTTACTTTTTCCCTCTCTTTACTTTCTTTTTCTTTCTTTCTTTATTTTTTGTTTCTTTTTAGTGTCAGATTTTTGCTTCTTTTTATTTTATTTTGTAGGAACTTCTTATGGTTGCACTATAGAACTTCAAATTCAAATCCTTTCTTTTAAGTAGCATGAGGTTGAATCATGATATGAAACACAGTTGAGATTTTGAAACTTGATGACCATATGCCCATATCATTATTCTCTTACTTGGAATTAGTTGCTAATATCCTACAATGGGATCTAGTATTGTGATAAACTTAGGATTAAAACTATGGTTGAAGGACCATTTACAACTATGCCAGTGATGCAAGCAATTAAAATAACTGAAGAGTTGGCATATCGCAAATAATGTTGAAAGGCCTCCATTTACAAATCTAGCAATTTTAGCTTCAAAAAAAGAGAAGAGTATTGAGAAAATTTTGAGGGATTTAGAGCAAAAGAGGGAAAAAAGATTTGAAAGACAAAGTTTAACCATTCAAAGGTTAGAGATTGAACTAGCATAGGTAGTAAAGCTTTTGACGACCACACTAGTGGGTGTAAAGGATATCCTTTTGAGTCTACAAAGTATGAGGAAAAACTAGAATGTCCAGAAAATCACAAGCTAATTGCAACTTTCAAGTAGCAAAGGAGATGAAAGAAATAGAAGAGAAATCAGCCTAGGAAGTAGTAGTTTAGAAGCTTACTAATGTGACCATAAAGGGGTTTCAAAGATTAGAGAAACAGTTTAAGGAATTTGTAACTACTTTTACCCCTATGGAGCTAATTTACACAATAAATCTAAGGTCAAGCAAGAACATAAAGTCTGAGGAAACACCAGCTTCTACATCAAAATCAAAGGAAAAAGTGGCACATCGAAATCGCACTCCTAAAGTGCATGAGCCTAACGCCAAATAAGGTGCACTACCTAGGCCCTTTCCAAAACATTCAATTAAATAAAAAACTGATGAAAATTTTGAGTCCTTTTTAGAGATGTTTAAGAAGTTGGTAATTAATATTCCCTTAGTGGATTTATTAGAGAAAACACCTCATTATAGATGCTATTTGAAAGAAATTAAGGCTAAGAAAAGAAAAATTAATGTGAGAGAGACAGTTATGTTAACACAAGTATGCACTAAAGCACTAAAGGATACCCTTCCCCTTAAATTAAATGATCAATGGAAATTTACTTTAGATTGCACCCTAAGAGATGAAAATGTTAAGAATATATAGGTGTAAGTATTAATGTGATACCTTTCTCTATGGTAAAGAAATTGGGATTAGGGGATGTAAGCAAAAAAACTTAAATGACAATTCAATTAGTTGATGGTTCCTTTAGAAGGATGAAAGGGATGATTGAAAACATACTGTTAAAAGTCAATAAATTTATATTCCTAATGGACATTGTAGTCTTAGATATAAAGGAAAACCTAAAAATCCTTATCATCCTTCAGCATCCATTCTTGGCTGTTACTAGAGTTGTAATTAACGTAGAAAATAGCAAAATGGCATTGAGAGTTGTAAATATTACAAAGAGATGGAAAAGGAAAGACCTTCAAGCCACTAAAGCAAATATGATACAAGACACTTCATTTAGGCTAATGATTGACTTTAATGATGATTGGGTAGTTCTAAGAGAGATTTTTAATAGGGTGTCTCAAGGATTTGAATCACCTTAGGAAAAGAGCAGACAGTGTCGAGCTAATGATGTTAAACAAAAGTGCTTATTGGGAGGCATCTCAAGTTTTTTTTTTCCTTTATTTTATTTTGCTTTAGTCAATTACTCCACTTACAATTATTTTTATCTAGTAGCTTATACTAAATTTTTGGAGCTTTTAACCATTTCATTTGTTTAGAGTTTGTATAGTGTTTTGTAGTTGCATTATATAAATTAATTTTTAAGAATTTGGCAAAGGAAGGGTCAAAGAATTATGATGAGCAAAAGATACGAGGGGATCATGAGTCAAGATCACACTTGTGATCTAAGGTGTGATCCTTTCAGATCATGGGTAAGGAAATTAGAAGAAATTTAAACTCTTAAAGCACCATAGGTAAGAACTAATCCTGTGATCCTTGGCCTGTTTGTGTCGTTAGGTTAATTATTCAGTATTAGAGGTTAACTTATGGGAAGTTTTAGTTCCTTTTATCTTTTCTATTATTTTGGTAAAAAATCTATAAGACTATGTGAGCTGAATTGATTAATTTTCTATCATTTTATAGGTAGGTATTTTAGTGCTTCTATAAACTTTTTAGTATAACTTTAATGTAATTTAGTACTTTAATTGTTAATATTTTATTTTAAGACTTTATTACACTAATTTGTGTACTTTTATATTTTTTATATGAAAAATGAGTGAAGTTGGAAAAATATACACAAATTGATGAAAAGCATGTGAGATTTTAAAGAAGAGAAAATTGGGTTGAGAGCTTCACAAGGAAACACTATGGCTATATTCCAACATATATAGCCCGTGGTTGCATGAATCGAAGCTAAATATTCAATTTCCAAGCCTTGTATCACTTATTGATAAACTAAGCTTTAGAAGTGAAGAAAATTAGTTCAGAATTGAAGCATAGGATTACTATGGCCATAGTCTTAAGGTGTAATCATTCTATGGAGTGTGATTCTTATTATTTTTGGAAAGAATTGAAGTTAGATACAATTGTACCATGTGGGCCCATGTCTACATAAGATTCCTTGTTTTATATTTATATATATATGTGTGTGTATGTGTATGTGTATGGTCTTTCAAACATTGGTAGAATAGAACAAAACATATAAAATAGAATAGAATTACAATATAAGCATTCAATTGGAGTTTTAGAAGAGTAGTTTTATTTTCTATCAAAATTTAACATCAGGGAACAATAGGAGCAGTATTTGATCTTCAATTGGAGATTGGAACTCCTAAACAGGTTGTGTCATTCTTTTTAATAAATTTTTTATTTAGATATGGTCTTCTCTACTATTTCTTGTATGCACTCAATTTGACGTTATCTATTAGACAAATGGAATTATTAGTTAATGAAATGTGTTCATTGTTTTTGGTGTTTAATTCCTTAGTCACCATAACATGTATTTTGACTTTATTGGAATATGCATTAATTAATATTGAGTTATGAGACCTTTTCTAATTGATTACTATGAACTGGATAATTTGGATTAAAGATGACATAGCTATGCTCTTTAATTCAAGTAAGGTTTGGGAATTAAAGAGGATTGATTTAGTTTATTTCTTATCTAGCCATAAAAAGGATAAAATAGTTAATCTAGGGTATTTGCTTTGTGAGAAGGAATTTACCGAAAGCTTAATTACCTTAAAACTAAATTAGTTAAAGACATCTTTACTAACATTAACTGGTATTCTAATTGTCTGGCTTGCAATTTTATCCTTTGAAGAAGTTGAATATCCTAATTGATTTGCTTTAGTAGACTAGTTTTCATAATTTAATTATTTCATAATTATACTACCTTGTTCTCACCAGTTTTATTATTGTGTGTGTAGCCTAGTGCACTTGCTAGTAAAAATATGCTTTTGTTATTTGTTATAAAATGTAGAGTTAGGTTAAGCGTATCATCATGCTATCTACAAATTGATGTACAAATGGAGGTCATTACTAGAACATTAGGTTCATTACTCTAAGTTGCTCTTAGGATGATTGTAGCTGATTAAGATACTTACTTACCTCTAATGGAGATTACCTACAACCGATTTGTTCACAATACTATAGATATTACCCTTTTGAGGTTGTTTATTGCTTTAACCTAAATTTATCTCTTAACCAGGCACTAGTACCTTAAGCCAAGCAAGGAGACCTTGAAGCTAAAATCCGAGCTTGAAATCTATAGTAGATATATCACAAGGTGATTGAATGGCTGACATGAACTAATGAGAGACTACAATAAGGAAATCGAGCATGGAGGATGGAGAAACAAGAAGAAGCTTCAATTTAGGGATTTTATATGGCGTTACCCTAGCAAGGAAAGTATTCTAAGTAAGAGAAGGGATAAGCTACCTCTCCAGGTTGAGGGACCATTCAAAGTGCTTTAGAAGATCAATGACAATGCCTACAAACTTAAGTTGCCTGAGGAGTACGGTGTCTTTGATGTCTTTAATACTGTTGATCTAAGTCTGTACCTTCTTGAGGAAGATGCATTAACAAAAAACACCAAGGATTTCATCCTAAATCTAAAACAAGTCGGAGGCAATGATATGAATCAGCCCTAAGGACCCCTTACTTGCTCTCAAGCTAAAGGCCTACCTAACATGGTCTATTGGATTCTCAACCATCACTTAAGTCTAAAAGAAGCCAACCACTTATGCTAAATTGATTTGATTATGTACTCAAGCTATGGTAGGTAGAGTATCATCTTAATGCATGGGCAAGGTTAGTTTGAACCATGTAAGAATTCCCATATTTCACTACTAACTTGTTTTAAAGACTACTATACCCTACAAGCCTGTAACTATTAAGCTATAAATATTGAACTATTAAGAGCACCCAATGTTATCGATCTTTCTTAGATGGATTAAAACTTGTTATATTGCAAATCTCTAAGCCTTTCCCTAAGTGACACATGTCCTACTATTTGAGTCATACACTTGACTACTAGAATGATCTTTTTGGAGAGATTATAGATTTACCTTTCCTTTTGCAAGAAAGTTATATATATTTAGTTGCCCTTTAAGTAAATACAATTAGCATCATGTAACCTTATCCTGTGAGTATAAATACCTCATTAGAGAATTGTTGTAATTATAATCTTCTTTTAATATTAATGAGATATTAATATTTTCATCTCTTATGTGAAACCATAAACCCCTTTTTGCTCTTATCAATCCTTTAAGTAAGGATTGTGGCGAGTAACCCTTCAACTTTGACCAATTCTTCATATCTGGTAGGTTGTACGCCATATAGTGCTTGAGCAGCTCATGAATTGGTTATCTTTTACTCGTGAATCCACCCAAACCCATTACACTTTTCTTTGATAACCTCAAAGGAAACATCTACACTACGATGAGACCTTGTAATAAGCAACCCCCTTACATTGCATTACAGCTACTTGTGTGCATTAGCTTCTATTTAAGGAGCTCAACAATTAGGCGATCTAAGCTAGGTGAAAGGTACTTAAACAAGTCGATTTTTTAAAGAGAGTGGCTTAGATGTTATCAAGACCGTAAAGTGGGCTTAGTAGGATTTCCTAAAATTTTCATAACATGTATGCACCCATGATATGAAAACCGCCTTACAAGTTAGAGATTGCAAGACTTTACATAATAAATCACTAAGATTATTGATTTTTAATTAATTAATTTATTGTAACATAACATAACATATAAATATAAATAACTATAGCTAAGTGTTTGTAGTGACAGGTTTTTAAAGTAGTTTACACTTTTGTTTTTTTTACAACGAAACAGAGCAAGTTTTGAAGTTGCTATTCAACATAGTGCTTAGTAATATTGTGTAGGATCTTTTGTTGAGTTGTGAACTTATTGGAGCCTTATTATGACAATGTCAAATCTTAATGTACAAGGAGAGAGAGGTGATGTTGAGAGTGATGCTCTTAGTTGTGGTCGTATTAAACAATAGACCCCTTTAACCATGGATAAATAGATATATGACCTCACTACCATTATGACCAACTTAGCTATAACTGTGCAAAGATTAGTGAAAGCTTGACCTCAAGAAAGAAATGCTGAACTTGAATGAGGTGTGCAAGATAAGTTGAGAGGGCAAGGTATGGAAACTCGAGCTCCTGATGCTATGAATGCACCACAAGGGTGACATATCCGAGCTGAATGATATGTACGACAAAGACTTGAGTTAGCAAAAGTTAAAAACGTAGAATATGGCTAATATGATAATGAGTAGTTCCTTAAATATGATGAGCATGAGTTTCGAGCTCCTTAAGGGACTAAGCACATCAAATTATAGGCTCTAAGCTTCTTTGACTCCAGTAGTGCCAATGAATATATGGAATGGGAACAAAAGGTTGAGAAGATATTTGATTTCTATGATTATGAGGATGTCGTGTGTACTTAAGTAGTTGTCTTAAAGTTTTTTGGGTATGCAGTGATGTGGTGGAAGAAGTTGCAAACCATACATTAGCAAACTTGATGCGAAATACAAACTTGAAATGAGATGAAGTGAGTTTTGAGAAGCAGATTTGTTCTTAAATACTATGAGCAAGATACTTTTTGACATCTTCAAGAACTCAAGTAAGGTATCTAAACTATGGATAAGTAAGCTTGAGAGTTTTAGTTGTTTGATGATCTGATGTAATGTTGACAAGCCAAGAGCATGAACTATTGTAAGATTTAATTCTAGATTGCGACTTGAGATTGGGAATATTATGGAAGCATAAAGACTGAGGTCTTTGGATGAAACTATTCAAATCATTAGAGAGTCGAGTACTAGAGGTGAAGTTATCTTAGCTAAGCTTTGAGCAGCTAACCTAGTATGTCAAGTGGACCAGGCTTTCTAATCCGACCTGGATATGACAAAGCCCTGTATAGTTCCAAGGTAGATTGCCAAGGTCAAGTTCCAATAGACTTAATAAGGGCTAAGGTAAGGCTAAGGCTAAAGAGCCAAAGGTCAGGAAAGACTAAGGTTAGAGCTAAGGATGGAAGACTAGAAAAATTAAGTACTTCAAGTGTCTCAGCCTTAGACATGTTGCTAGTTAGTGTCTAAACATATGTGTGATGACTATTAAGGGTAAGACCCTATAGATTGAAGAAGAGAGTATGAGTGAAGGAGAAGATGATGTAGACATTGGAAATTTGTTTAAAGAATTCTAAGAAGACCCAAATGCCTTAATTTGACCTGAATTTGGGGAATAGTGTATGGTTATCCAATGATCCCTCAATGTCATTACTATTGATGATAATGAACAGAGAGAGAACCTCTTTCACATGAATTGCTTAGTAAATGGCAATCTATGTGCTTTAATTGTAGATGGAGGAAGTTATACCAATGTAATAGCATAAGGAGTGGTTGTAACCCATAGAAATTTAACAGTAAGATTATAGAAGCTTATCATGTAAAAATTTCATTTAATAGACTAAGTAAGTTTTACAAATTGAATTTCCATCATGTAGTAGAATAAAGAATCCTAGATAAATTATTTAAGAAACCAAGGTTGATAAAGTAAGTAGATTATTTATAGAATTATAAGTAGAACTAATTACTAATCAATATCTGCTTCTTATATATGGTGTAAATTATTGGAATAATTATAAACTACTAAAGAAATTAATAACTCAATTGATAGATATATTTAATAATAATTGAATTGGTTAATATAAGACAAAGATAAGAAATGAGGAAGTGATGAACCAAACCCCCCATGCATGGCATGACTTTAAATGGAGTAAAGGGAATTCAAAACTTTTGTCATAAGCTAAACTAAAATGGATAAAATAATATAATGAATAGGGAAGACAAAACAATTGGAGCTTTTCTCCTTTCCTTACCATGAACACACAAGAGAAATAAGGAAGTGGAAACTCAAAATTACCATGTTTGTCTTGTTGAAGAAGTATTGAGTATACATCTTTCTTTCTAAGCTACAATTCACTTCCAACACAAGCCTTGACTTATAGATTGCTTCTTAGATATAAGACCACATTCCAACCAACTTTCCTTCTTTCTTTCTTCTATTCTTTCATTTTTATTATGGTTCTAAAAGCCCCTCCTCCTAGCCATCACTACACTTCCCATTCCCCATTCAATTTCTATTTTTGAAGTCTTTAGAGTCTTAACAAGGCAATCTATGTATACACATAGATTATACTTTAGAATGAAACAAAAAGAACTCATAAGTTAGTGTAGAAAACAACAACCCTTTTAGTTTATATGCACTTGATTATCATAATCACTAAATATTTGATGTTAACCATAGCATATTATTCTAATAAGTAGGTGTAAACCCCTAAAATTTTCAACTTAATACCCATAGTAGACCTTAGTGTGCTTGAAGACTCTAAGAGTTGACATGGCTAGTTAAGATGAAAATCCTAATATAACAATCGAAGATTTAATCGTGTAGAAAATGTTTATACCCTAAATGTATATAAACACTAGAGATTGGGCTTAAAAGTGATAAAACCCTAAAGCTATAACTTTAAGGATATAAAAGCACTAATTCACTATAATTTACCCTAAAACCCTAATTGATAATATAACCTTAGTATTATACCAAATCATTGGTAAAAGATTAAAGATAACTTTCAACCACTCATAAATACATATAATACTAAAGTAATCAATTTGAAACTAAGCTATTGCATCATAGATCACATTTATCTTCTAAGTGTATAATTAGATTAGTATTATATAGAGTTAAGGGTTTAGTTGATGCTTAGGTTATATGTAGTGAACATTAATACCCTAAATGACACTTTTCATCTTAATTATACTAAGTAGCTTACCAAATGGTGTATATAGGATATAAATACCTAATGGAAGATCACATTATTTATTTTTACTAATCAATTCACTAAACTTCTTATTTCCTTTCATTTCCTTAATCTTTCTCCTAATTTTCCCTAATTACTTTATTGTGTACACAAAATGGCATTTATTTTTGGAAATTTGACCAAGTCAACACATATTGACTAAAGTCAACAAAAGTCACTTTCACTTAAGAAAATATCTAAGTCTTCTAATCATTTCTTTTCTTCTAGCTTTTTTTTCTTCCCTTTCCTTTTCCAATTGACGTCTACTCCTTACCCTTCTAGACCCCACTTCCTTCTTTTCAAACATAACACAAAACAACACAAAAATCAAGTCCCTTTTCTTCTTCCTCCATAACCGTGACCTCCCTTTCCCTTTCACTTTTCCTAATTTTCCAACTTTGCAACCATATATCAAGAAGAAAACAAAGGTATGTTATCATATATTATTCCATATTATCTAATAGTTGGATGAATAGGTAGGTTAGTTTAAGAGGTTTATGTGTTGTGTATATATATATGTTGATTAAGGATTAAAGTTTCAATCCTTTTGTGTAGAAGTGGAGGAATCTTTAGACAATGGAAGAAGATGCATGTGCACATGTCTTTGAGTATGTGTACATAAGGGTATACTAGAGATATACATGTATAAAGACCCTTGTTCATAAGTATTCATTATGTACATAACCTAAACTAAGACAAATACTAATTATACATACCTATACCATGCTAAATACACCCTTAAAACACAAAAAAATGAAATCAGAAAAGTTTTCTTAAGAGGAAATTTAGGCATATGAAATTTGTATAAAAATACGTATGTAACCGTATATATATATGGGTATATGTACAAGTATAAATACGGTATATGTATAAGTATACTAGTATACATATAAGTATAGTAAAGGTGTAGGTATATAATTGACAAATGTATAAATGTACATAAGTGTACATAATACACTTAGGCATGAGGTAAGGCTTATGTAAGCAAATGATGAGGTAAGCAATGATGTAATTAAAAGATGACATAAGCCATGACATAATCAAAAGATGAGATAAACAATGACACAAGCGATTGATGATGTAAGCGATGACATAAGTATAAGTTTATAAAATAAGAAATGAGAAAAGTACATAAGAATTAGGTACATGAATTAATAAACCCTAATACACATCCTAAATTAAATTAAACTTAATTAAGTACATGAGTTAGTAATACTAATGTAAAATTCCCTAAGTTTAAGAATCTAATAGCTAGTTAAATCATTAAGTCCTAAAATAGGATATAAATATAAGTAATAAGAATAATTAAGCTTCCATAGTTAAAATTTTAATAAATTTAGTCTACATCATAAAACACGGGTCTTAATATCTAAAATGGACATCACCATGTGAATGTGCATCCGAAAACGATGAAAAATGACTATAAATTCGTAAATATTGAAAATAGAATGAAAAAGTTATATACGATTAACAATTAGATTTAATCGGATAAAACTGATAGTAATCTAAGTAAAATTAGGTAGATAGATATCTAGAACCGTTAGTTAATTCAATTACTTATTATCCTTGTTATCTCGTAATGATCAGGTGATCTCAACGAGGGCAAGGATCTTCTGATCAGTTATTACAATTAGAGTGAGTCGTTATAGTTAAGTAAGTACTCTCGATGACTTTATACTTGTTTGTGCTTGTAGTTAACGTACTTAAATTGAATATTAATAACTTGATGCATGGGGTTTTAGGATATGCATGTGTTTGATACTGATTGGTTATTGTAAGAACTATGGTTAAATACAGTAATTGATGATTGGATTGTGTGATTGATTGTTACGTGATTTGAATGGTATGCTGATATTGATTCATCGCCTCATAATTTGACTTAATTATATTTGGCTTGTTTTATATTAAAAGGGTCATGCATTATCCATGCATTGCATTACTTATTCCGGCCATCACTTCACACGAAGATAAAGAGAGGCCTTGTGAGGGTTGTTTATATTCGTTAAAGTGTTTCTATATGGTGCACTAGTACAACATGACCTTATCCGAACCTACGGGCTTATTAGGCAATGGAGACGCCAATTGTATGGCTGAGAGTTGAGTCTAGAGATCTTTGCCGTAGGGTGTGAGAGTGGACTGCAGGGGCCACATCACCGCTAGGCCTAGGATTTTGTCTACTATTAGATGACTTAGAAATTGAAATATATTTTATGAAATATGATATTCAAAGTTATGGGTAAAAACCCAGGTGATAGAGCCTAGTTGTGATTGGTGCCGATGAATCTCCAACCCTTATCTTGCAAGGCGTTAAAATCCGATATTATATGCAGTATTGGTCAACTACATATATTGTTTGGCATACTGCATGTACATGCATTCATATGATTGTAACAATTTGTTTGATAACTTGTTTGCCAGTATGGTACGAGGGGTTTGGGATAAGTCTTGAGTACTAAGTGTGAGATGAAGATATGTACATTAGTGTTAAAATTAGTTGAGATCTTTATAGGTGATACATAAAAATTCTTTGTAGAAAATATTCATATGTTAGAATTTAATATAATTTAATTTTTCCAATAGTTTATAAAGTTAGTATATCCTATCCTATTATTTAGTAAGGGATATCGATTTTCTGTAGTTCTGAAGAACTGTAGGATATCGGATATCTATAGTTATTTATATTTATATGATATGTTACAATAAATTAATTACTTGAAAATCAGTAATCTTAGTGATTTATTATTTAGAGTCTTACAATCTGTGATTTACAAGATGGTTTTCATATCATGGGTGCACATATATTATGAAAATTTTAGGTAATCCTACTAGGCCCCCTTTAGGGTCCTAACAGTAAGTAAATCTTGTATTTTATTAAGAAAATACTAAGCCAAGTACCTCTTTTCATGCACTAAAGTTGGCGCCACATATATAAGTAGGTGTGCATATTCTTTCTTGTTTCATGAGTCCTAAATATCTTGAAAGATTAGTGCTTAAGAAGTGATAATAAGATGATAAGATATAGATATGGGCATCTAGGGTTTGGCTAATATATGGAATAAAGGTTTTGTTGATTTTAAAATTTGATTAAGGTATGATACAAGACAATAATAAGAATTAGGATATGATAAGAGACTTCCATGATCAAAATAGTTAAGATATGTAAAAATCATTAAGAAGGTGATTAAGGCACTAATTACAATTAAGATATTAGGAAATTCATTGTCATTTACAGTACTAATATATTAATTATATCAAATATAGTAAAAATGAAAGATTACAAAATAATACAGGACAATTTCAAGGAGGCTAGAAGCCTAAATGCATGCGTTACCATTAAGGATCTATAGGGATTCTATATTGATTAATAAGAAGTTGAATTGTACAACTCCTAATCAACCTTAAGATATTATAATTTAGAAACTAAGATCATAATACAATAAGAAGATTTATTAACTAAGGCCAAATTGCACCATGTATAAGAAATTGAAATAATAAGATAACTATAGTATATAAAAGAATTAATTTAGGAACCCTACAATCATAGTAACTGATATACATATTTTTGCTATTGACAAACGATACTATAGGTGGTATAGACGGGTTATTGGAGTATCCCAAGGATTACTTTGATTGATATTGATGGACGAGTGAGTACTATGATAACTATTACTTTGTTATGTGATCGTACTATAGTTGCATTTAAAAGAAGATAATAATTAGATGTGTAAGGCATTAGGGTTATGCATGTGCTTATTTGTTTGTTGATATGGTGACAAAGTAACATGATTGACGGTGAAAAGTCAATATTGTTTGTTGCCTGTACTGTAGGGAATGGACTGTGATGTGAACCATGACCAAGAATAGATAAGGCTAATCGTTGAATGGGTTCAAGCTTGTAGAAAACCCAAAAAGAGTCAATGGGGAAAGGTACGAAAGGGTGAAAACAAAGGATGAAAGCAGTAAGAAAAATCCATAAACAACTCCAGAGGATATGACGCATCAATGGAACTTTCGAGGACTCATGGCATAATTCAATGTGACACACAATTGGTCTAATGAGGTTACTTGAAGGGAAAAGTTAAGAGTCATGTAGAGAGTAAACAATAGTGTTTATGTAGGGAAGAAGGTACTCAAAAAGTATATTGAAGATTATTTGATCCCTTATAACTCTAAGTACAGGGGTATTTATATTTGCAAACTAGGGCAACTTGCCCAAAGGGGAAAAGACAAAAAGGATATTTCCTAAAGAAGCAATGTTACATGATACAAAGGGTAAAAATGAATATATAAGGAAAACAATCATTGATGCTATAGATTCTACACATGATACAGTACCCGTAGCGATGCTGCAATGGCGAGGATGTTAGTAGATAGGACAAAAACTATGGATGGATGGGTTTATCTGAGTAGGGATGGCTTAGTAAGTCTTGTCTTTATCTCTCGACTTTTCAGTAAGGAAGAGGCCAAGTAATTGGTCAACTTAGCAATAGAGAGTAATCGTTAACTCAACATACCACACAATAAGGGGTGGTCATACGACACAGCATTAGAGGTAACACAGTAAGGATGTACTCGGCCTCAGCAAGGGTTGGTTAGAACATAAGGATTCGTTATGTTAGACCCTCAAGTTCTCGAGCTTGGCTACGGGTTAGGGGCCTTGTAGCTTGATTCTCATCATTTCCTCCTAGTTGTTTTGGATTTGCGATCAAATTCGAAGGGTGTTCGCTCAATTCTCTATCGGGGTGATATGGACTGAGGTCGGTGATGTTGAAGGCATTAGAAACCCCATGGTCTTTAATTCTACTTTCACTCTCACAGATAACTTGTTTCTCCTTTTGTTCGAGAACCATTCCTTGCTAAGGTATAGCCATACTAAGTCTCTCGATTGAAATTGTTTTGCCGACTGACTCTTAGTCTTTTTACGCATTCTTTTAGCAGCCTGGTCGATGTACTGAGTGACCTTATCATAGATGTGCTGAAGGGATTATGCCCTAGCTGAGGCATCGGGGTCCTCTTGCACAGGTACGGGTATAGGGCCATAGTTGAGGGGCAACTTGGGATTAAATCCATAGACCACTTCGAAAGGGGTCTACTTAGTGGTGTCATGTACAGTTATGTTGTAAGCAAACTAGACCATTAGCAAGCAGATGTCCTAATCGACCAAGTTCTTGCCGATTGCAACTTGGAGTACTAAACCTAAAATACGATTAACCACCTCTGTTTGGCCATCAGTTTAGGGGTAATAGGGAGTATTAAAGAGTAATTTAGTCCTTAGCCGACGTCATATGGTTCTCCAAAAATGACTTAAGAACTTCAGGTCTCCATCGGAGACTACACTTCTCAACATGTCGTATATCTACACAATCTCCTGTAAGAAAAGAGAAGCAATAGTCGAAGCATTGTTAGTTTTAGTACAGGGCACGAAGTGTGCCATCTTACTAAATCAATCCACAATAACCATTACAGAATCTTTTCCTTGAGTAGTTCTCGGCAGTTTGAGAACAATGTCTATGCTTAGTTCAGTCTATGACTGCATCGGAACTAGTGGGGGCATTGCTTTCCCTTGTTGAGCTTGGTACTTGGCCTTTTTGTACATAGCACAGCTTTTGACCACTTAGTGCACATCTCTTCACATTCTCAACCAAAAGAATCGGCCATTCACTAGTTTACAGGTCCTTCTCTCTCCAAAATGTTTGGAGAGTCCTCTGCTATAGGCTTCCCTAATTAATAATTCCCATAGGGAACAAGTCGACATGTACAATTTTCCTCATCGAAACAAATAGCCATCCTGTACATAATACGCATCTACTGTTCTCCTATCTACACATCTTGAAATTATTGGTCCAAAGTGTAGATCCTTGGAGTACTATTCTTTGATACTTGCAAAACCAAACAGTCTAGTCTACAATTCTGATAAGAGTGCATACCTCCTCAATAGAGCATCTACAACTACCTTTCTCTTTCCTTGCTTGTATTTGATCATAAAGTTGAATCCTTTAAGGAATTCAACCCATCTTGCTTGCTACTTAGACAGCTTGATCTGACTTTGAAGGTACCACAGTGACTCGTAGTTAGTATATATGACAAATTCTCTCAAAAGTAGATAATGCTGCCATACTTACAGTACATGGATTAGTGCCAAGAGCTCTTTATCATACACGGAGTAATTTAGCCAGGGTCCTCGGAGCTTCTCACTATAGAAGGTATTTAATTGGCTTTCCTGCATTAGGATAGCACTTATTCCAATGCTAGACACATTGCACTCTAGCTCAAAAATTCTATTGAAGTCAGATAGCACTAATGCCGGGGCGGAGGTCAATCTCTTCTTAATCTCAGCAAAACTCCTCTCTTCCCTTTCTCCCTATCGGAAGATGGTGTTTTTCTTCATTAATTCAATTAATGGCACAGCAGGGTGCTGAAGTTCTTAATGAACCTTCGGTAAAATGAAGCCAGTCTATGGAAACTTCTCACGTCAACATAAGTAGTAGGGGTCAGCCATTCAACAATTGCTCAGATCTTCTCATCATCGACTTTCAAGTCTCCTCCACTAACTACATAGCCCAAGAATACCACTTCCTCCTAGCAGAAGCAACATTTCTTCAAATTGCTAAATAGTTCCTCAACATGAAGGATATCCATAACTGTTCTAATGTGTTTACATTAACTCGGAACGTCGGCACTGTAAATCAGGATGACATCAAAGTACGCTATGACACACTTTCTAATGAGATGTCTCAGTACATGGTTCATAAGTCTCATGATGGTGCTTAGAGCATTCGATAAGTCAAAAGGCATGACCATCCATTCGTATAGTCCATGTTAAGTCTTGAACGTAGTCTTCTACTCGTCTCCTGGCCTCATACGGATTTGATGGTAGCCAGATTTGAGATCAATCTTGCTAAATATTTTGGCTCTACTCAGTTCATCCAACATGTCTTTTAGCCTTAGGATTGGATACCTGTATTTGATCATGATTTTGTTCATGGCTTAGCTGTCAACACATATTTGCCAGGTTCCATCCTTCTTCGACACTAGAAGTATAGGCACAACACAAGGGCTGAGACTCTCTCTCACGTATCCTCTTTCCAACAACTCATTGACTTGACGTTGAAGCTCAAAAGCCTGGTCGGGATTCATGCGATAAGCTAGCTTATTCGATAGTACAGTAGTGGGTAATAAGTCAATGCAATGCTTTATGCCTCAAGTTGAGGGCAACCTTGTGAGCAATTGTTCTAGGAATAGGTCAGCATATTCATCCAACAGTTCCTTCACCTCTTAGGGAAAATCATTCTGCTCCTTCATTTCCAGTAGTCACCTAACCAACAGGAGGGTAAGCTCATTGGCATTAATGGACTCTTAGAGCTCGGCTTTACTCATCATCAGCGCTTTTTTCAATCCTTGAGCAAGTTTTGTCTATAACTTATGAACCTCTCTCAGTGCCATCGGATTCAGCATGATCTTCCAATCATCCTTCTTGAACATTTAGGTATTCCTATAACCGTCATGGATAACTCTCCTATCAAATAGCCATGGCCTTCCTAGCAACATGTGTGAAGTGCACATGGGTAGTATGTCTTAGAGAATCTGGTTAGAGTAATTACCAATAGTGATCGGCAATAGTACTTACCAATTGACGTGTAATGCTCCCTTATCACTTAACTATTGCAACTTGTATGGCTTTGGATGCTCAACAGCCGGCAACTTCAGTTTTGAGATGAGGTCAGCTGATGCCACATTGGTGTAGCTCCCACTGTCTACAATGAGGGTATACGTTTGTTCATTCACCTTGTAGGTGATATGAAATAAGTTCTCTCTCTACTCCTTCTCTCATGAGGTTACCACGTTCATAGTGCATTGGACAACGATAAGTAATTGGTTTAAGTCCTTAGCATATACATCTTCCTCGATCAACTCTTTCTCGACATTCTCATTCTTGGGTTCCTTATCCGTACTCTTTACGTCTAGCTTCGGGGTGTCTCGCTTAATGACCATTGTCCTTCGATTTGGGTATTGAGCAACCATATGTTTGAACCCTTGGCACTTGAAGCATTTGATCTAGCTAGTCTTCCTGCCTGACCCTTACCCTTTCTCATACGTATGGGTTAGCACTACATCTTCTGATCGGATTTTCTACTTGGCTCTAACATCTATTCTACTTCTCGACTCGTTATTCTATAGTATCCGATTACTTGCCTGTCCTGGTCGGCTAGTTAGCACCTTAGTCGCTACTCGGCTTCTTCTTTACCTCTCTACCCATTGCGCAATCTTAATAGCTTCATCCATTGTGTGAAATCGTTGGAGTTTCACAATGTCTCAAATGTCTCCTCTTAACCTAGTAACAAACCTTAAAACTGTTCAAGCAGGTGGTTCCTCCACTTCGCATCTTATCATAAGCATTTGGAATTCTTGAACGTATTCATCAACAGTTCAGCCTACTTATCTCAACTCCTGAAGCTGTATGAAAGTATCTTAGAGGTATGCTTTCAGCAAGAATCTGTTTTTGAGCACCCTCTTCATCTCAGGCCAAGTATTAATCTCTTGATACCCCTCTCTTCTTCTCATAGCCTGAAAATTCTTCCACTACATGGTAGCATATCTAGAAAATTCAACAGCAGCAGTCTTCACTTTCTTGTAATCCTCATACTAGTAATAATCAAACACATACTCCACCTTCTCTTCCTAATCCAGATACTCATCAACATTCCCATATCCATGGAAACTCGAAATCCGAAGGTTCACATGGTCGGATGCTCTAGGGACTCATACATGCTCCTGTTCAAAATACTCTTCTTCCTCCTCATTTAGCTCTCTCAAGTCTATCCTTCGCCTTACTTGTCTGCCAACTCCTCCACCTCGAAATGGTCGAGTTAGGTTTTGACCACTAATAGATTGATCTGCTTATAGAGTGTTTTGTACAGCTTTAGTAGGTTAACAAGATAGGGCATGAGTAGCTCAGGTCAGATCAACCAAGAGGTTAGCTACCTCATCAAGTCTCTCGTCAGTACCTTTAGGAGTTCCTTGAGATTATTGTCTATGGTGGACAACACCACTATCATAACTAGCATTAACATTCATACTTGGATCTATCATTTTTCCTCACAAATTGAAATTCGAAAAAACACTTCAGAAAGTGAACAACTAACAACACAGCAGTTAAGTGAACACAGTAACTTGCTTTATTTCGCACATATAAAATAGAGCATAATAGAACTTAGGAAGAACTAACTACAGCTCACACAAAACCTATGCTCTAATTTTAAGATGATGCGAATCATGACTAAGAACAGAGAAGGCTGGTTGCTGAATGGGTCCAAGCTTGCAAAAAACTTAAAAGGAGTCAATGGGAAAAGGTATAAAGGGTAAAAACAAAGGATGAAAGCAGTGAGCAAAACCTACAAACAACTCTAGAAGATATGACACACCAATGGAACTTTTGTAGACTCACAACACAATTCAATGTGATGCACGAATTGGTCTAATGAGGTTACTCACTACTTAACCTTGCTTAAGGGAAAGGACAAGAGTGACACCGAAAGTAAACAATAGTGTTTACACGGGGAAGAAGGTACTCAAATAGTGTATTGAAGATTATCTGATCCCTTACAACTATAAGTATAGGGGTATTTATACCTATAAACTAGGGTAAATTAAGGTAACTTGCCTAAAGGAAAAAAGACAAAAAGGATATTTTCTAAAAAAGCAATATTACATGATATAAGGGGTAAAAATGAATATATAAGGAAAACAATCACTGGTGCTACAGATTCTACACATGATACAGTATACATGGCGATATTGCATTGGCGAGGTTGTTATTAGATGCGAATAAAAAGTATGAATGAATGGGTTTATCCGAGCAGGGATGGCCTAGTCAGTCCTATCTTTATTTTTTGGCTTCTCGACAAGGAAGAGGCCTAGTAATTAGTCGACTTGGTAATAGAGAGTAATCATTGACTCGGCATACCACATAATAATGGGGGTCATACGATACGGCATTAGAGGTGACTTGGCAAGGATGTACTCGGCCTCAATAGGGGTTGGTTAAAACATAAGGATTCATCGTACCAGCCCCCCTAGTCCTCGAGCTTGGCTGCAGGTTAGGGGCCTCGTAGCTTAATTCCCATCAAACTGTCTATGAGAATTGATTGATCACTTAAAAGAAACTAACCTAAGTATATTGTAATTTAAATAAAATTTGTCATACATGGTACATTTCGTGAAAATTTGCTGCTAGTTGTTAAGTACATAATGAAAGAATGTCTTAAGTCGGGTTCTCTCATTTAATTGCGAACTAAATTTGCTAAATGAGTGGTTATGTAATTAAATGAGTCAAGTTCATTATGTTGTTGTGAGCATGCATGTATTTGGAGGTATGTATAGCTAGGGAATTTATTCTCGAGGTGTTTTATTGAACAATTAATAATATAGTAACCAAGTATACATGTTAACAAAATATACTATAATTAGATTAGCTTGTAGACTTGGTGGAACTATAACCATCAACCTTTGGTTTAAATGGGACACAAACCTTTGTCTTCATGTAGTTTTTGGTTGACAACATGTGATGCTGCATTCACTTGATTATTCACGCATTAATATGGTAAATAACTTGTTTGCTTTTGTTTCTGTGAGTTATATGAGATGGTCTTTACTAAATTGAATGTAGCTTACTCCCTTATAGTCTTTGTAGGGCCTTTATTAGGTAACATCAGGCCATACAATGCCTTAGGTATTTTACTACTTAGGAACTTTTTAGATGGGATGTATGATTAGCAAGGCTACCAAAAGAAGACTTATATTTATTTTATAAAGTGTAGGACTTCTTATGTTGTAATACAATTTGGTGGACAATTTCTTTAGTTGATATTTGGATGGCACCATGTGCCCCTTTATTACTGCTTTATATAAGAAATAGACTCACTTACTTATGAATGATTACATATACTTAAAGAAATTAGACTTTGTTACACTAATTAGACTTATATGAAGTAAATATATTATTTATGAAGTATCTTTTGTTCTTGCCTATAAATGTTGCGTGTATTCTCCTCACTCTAGTAGTATATGTATAGAGTCTTATACATTATGGTGAAGCTGGTGAGGTAACATGGGTGTTCATCACTAGTTTCTAAGTAATGTACGGTGTTTTGTTGCACCTTTCTACTTGGTTTGGGGTATGATAGTGGTGAAGAGTTGGAAGTTGCCAACCTATCCTCACCTCTGACCTTAAAGATCTATTAGCTCAATGAGAAAGGTGAACTCCTAATTATTGAGCAGGTTAGAGTCCCAATCTCCATTAGGGATAGATACAAGGATGAGGTATTGTGTGACATCCTGCTAATGTGTGCTTTGCACATACTTTTAAGCTGACCTTGGCTATTTGACCTAAGAGTACTCTATGATGGATATAGGAAAACTTATATGTTCTAAAAGGATGGCAAAAAAGTTGTTGTAATTCCTATGAGCCTTGAGGAAGTTCAAGAATCCCAAGTTAAGGTTTCCAAATCATTGCAAAAGAAATCCTTAGTAATTTCCTGCATGCAATTTTCTAAAAAGGTCAAGTCGGAATCTTGCATCTTTTTGTTGGTCAAAAGGTTACTCAAACTGAAGGATGAAGGAGCCCTGCTAGATGATGTATAGGCTCTACTTTAAGAATATGCTAACCTATTTCCTACTAAATTACCTAAAGGATTACCTCTTATCAAAGGCATCAATCATTGACCTGACCTCTAGCCCGATTTGGCTCTTCCGATCTAACCTACCTATAGACTCAATCCTAAGAAGGTAGCTAAGCTTAAGAAGTAAGTTGATAAGCTGATTGGCAGAGGGTATGTTAGAGAAAGCGTAAGCCTTTATACTATGCTCACAATTCTTATATACAAAAAGCATGGCTCTTAGTGGATGTGTATTGATAACTAAGCTATCAAAGAAACCACTATTGAGTATAAGTATCCAATACCTTTATTGGATGACATGTTAGGTGAGTTACATGGTGTACTAATCTTTTCAAAGGTAGATTTGAAGAGTAGCTACCACCAAATCAAAATGAGGCTAGAAGACGAGTGGAAGATAGCATTTAAGATGAAGGATGGTCTCTTTGAGTGGTTAATAATGTTGTTCGAACTCATGAATGCATTGAGTACTTTTATGCAACTTATGAATCATGTCTTGAGATCACTAATAGGTAAGTGTGTTGTAGTTTATTTTGGTGACATCCTAGTATATAGTGCCAACCTCTCATCTCATATTGTACAATTAAGATAAGTGTTTAACAATCTTCGAGTTGAATACTTGTTTGGCAACATGAAGAAGTGTATATTTTGTCAAAGTGAAGTTGTATTGCTCGAATATGTTGTATCTAGTAGAGGTATTTGAGTTGATAAAGAGAAAATCCGAGCCATACTTAATTGGCTAACCCCCATTAATGCTTCAAAATGTGAGAAGTTTTCATAATTTAGCTTCATTCTATCAAAGATGCATTTAGAATTTTAATTCCATAGCACCCTACTGACTAAGTTGACCAAAAAGAACTTAGTGTTTAGATGGTTAGAGAAGGCTTAGTGAAGTTTTTAGGATATCAAGTCCAAGCTAACTATTACCCCAATACTTGTACTACCCGACTTTGATAAAGTTTTTGAAATAGAATGTGAAGCCTCTAGAGTCAAAATTGGTGTCATTCTCATGCAAGAATGGTAAATTACCATCTACTTCAATGAGAAGCTCAATAGTACTTCTTTAAACTATTTTAGATATGACAACAAGCTTTATGCCCTTGTCTGGGCTCTTAGACTTCACAACAGTACTTGTTACCTCAAGAATTTGTCACGAATTATGAGTCCCTAAAGCATTTTAAGGTTAGTAAAATCTCTCTTGACATCATGCCAAATGGGTAGAATTCTTAGAAAGTTTTTGCTATGTCATTAAGTATAAAA
This sequence comes from Lumnitzera littorea, assembly GCA_024138015.1. Classification (NCBI taxonomy): domain Eukaryota; kingdom Viridiplantae; phylum Streptophyta; class Magnoliopsida; order Myrtales; family Combretaceae; genus Lumnitzera; species Lumnitzera littorea. Next base: position 65,008,505 of record JAMXBB010000004.1, read on the forward strand.
AGGCAAGCTTCAACAATGTCACTAACACTCTATTGTGCTAGTGTGTCCTTATTACAACTTTATAAGCTCGGATACTTAGGTTTGGTACTATCCTAGATCAATACGAACAAGATCCATACTTTAGAGCACATTGGTCAAATACAACTAAGGAGGAGTGGCATATGGATTCTATTTTAAGTGAGGATTTTTTATAAAGGTTAGACAAGTGTGTGTGCTGAGAAGCTCGGTTAGAGAACTACTCGTCCAAGAAACGTATGTTAGAGGCTTAGTCGGGCATTTCAAAGAGAAGAGAAAATTTGAATTGTAAAAAGAGCACTTTTATTGGGCAAGGATGGTAGAGGATGTGTGTAAAGTTCTAAAATGATGTGAGGTATGCAAGCAAGCCAAAGGAAGAAAGTGACCATATGGGGAATATATACCTCTACCTATACCTGATTAGCCATGGACTGATCTAAGCCTAGATTTCATGCTTAGCTTACCTCGAATAGCTTAGAAACATAACTCTATCATGGTGGTAGTTAATCGATTCAGCAAAATGAGCCACTTCATTCCCTGACATAAAACTAATAATGCTTTATATGTTGCTAACCTCTTTTTGTTGGATATTGTGCAACTACATTGGATCCCTACAAGTATTGTTTCTGATCACAACCTAAAGTTGATAAGTTTCTTTTGGCAAACTTTATGGAAGAAGTTTGGCACTAAGTTGATGTTCAATACTTCCTGTCATCTTCAAATAGATGGTTAGACTAAAGTCATGAATAGAATAGTTAGAAGTTTGCTTTGATCTACAATTGGGAAGAATCTACATGATTAAGATTTATGGCTACCCGTCATTAAGTTTGCCTACAATCGCTCAACCTATAGTTCAACAAGCCAATCACCTTTGGAGATTGTCTACAATACTAACCTAAAGTTACCTTTAGACATGATTGCCAACCTAACTCTTAGAAAAGAAAGTTAGACTAGCCTATGGTATACGAAGGAATTGCAAAGATTGCATAAGAGTTTTACTGAACAACTAGCCAAAATAATAACCCAACAGCAAGAGCAAGCAAACCGAAGGAAGAAACACGTTGCTTACAATCTTGGAATCTTGTATGGATTCACCTCAATAAAGAGCGGTTCCTAGGAAAGAGAATGAACAAACTGTCACCCAAGTCGGATGGTCCACTCAAAGTTCTGAGGAGAATCAATGACAATGCCTACGAGTTAGAGTTATTAGGGGGATATAGGGTATTGCATACATTCAATGTCTCCAATCTGATGCCCTATATCCCTAAATAAGAAGCCAACTAAGATTTGAGGGAAAATCTTCGACAACCTAGGGGAGTTGATGGAATTTTAACCTACGGACCTCTCACTTAAGCCTTTCTTAGAGGCTTATAGAATCTTGTAAGGAGGATTCTATCTTAGTATCTTAGCCATGATGAATTCTAGTACTAGGAAGGCCTGTCATTAAACTCCTTAAATGCCTAGCTCAAATGTACCCTAATCTACTTTCTCTCATGCTTAGATGCCAAGTTTGCGAACATTTTTGGTACAGTTAACCTGTCAAGTGTTGAGCATCCTAATTCCAACCAACCCAATTCTAAGAACCTAAATGCCAATTTGCCACATGCCGAAGACCCGAATACTAGCCTCTTTACTTCTCTATGCCCTTCTGTTACCATGCCTAAATAGCTCAGCCCAATACATCACTGCCTCATGTATGGATGCAATAATAGCGCACTACTTTTCTTTACTTTTTTTTGCATTGTACTATATTCTCTTTGTTGTAATTGTCCTATTTTCCCCTTTTAGTAATGTCTTAGGTTTCTTTACTTTGTATTACCCCTTATGTAATTTCATACATTTCCTTGTTGCCATAGGGATTTACAATAAATAATCTCTTAGCACTTGTAGCTAGAGTCATCCTACATCATCATATTGTTAATGAATATTCTCTCTTGTGTCTTGCGAGCAACCTCTCAAGTTAGGCTAGTAACTCAAGGTTAGTGGTGCATAGACCTTAGTTCTATTCTTTTGCATCATATCAAGCTAAGACTAAGTTGTGTAGTGTTCATTGGTGTGTTATATCCAGCAAGCATCCTCATGAAGCTATTGGAAAAGTCAGCCCATCCATTTGTGCTTTCTTTAGTATCTCAAAGGACCCATGTAACTCCATATGGTAAGACCTTGTGATAACTGAGCTCTAAGGTACATCAACATGTTCATCCTTCCATTCCTTCCTTGACTCCTTTGTTCTAGCTTCTTTACAACTCGAGTGAGTAAATAAATCACTATTTGGTTGGTTTGTTGTAAGGCTCTAGCTCAATCTTCTACACCAAGATCTCCATTTTGCTTGAGTAAGGGCACTTAATTAAGAGGCAAATAGAGGTTGAAACCAGAGACGACATCAAAGGGCATCTTGCTTGTGGTGCTATGTATAACTCGGTAGGTGAATTCCACTACAAGTAAGTGTGATGAACTAAATTTTGAAAGCCTTAGTTGGATGCCTAGTATGGGCCCAAACCAATATGATAAGACAGATGTGATCTAACTATGAGGTCCACCCAAATATTTTATGCATTTGATGATCAAGAGAAGGTTCCAAAATAAAGAATGCTCTAGAAGGTTCTAGAAACTAAGGATCCTTACAACATAATAAGTAAGGTAGTGTTACGCCCCGAAGTCACAGAATCACAACAGTCCCGCCGTGTAAACCATTCTATGATAGTAACTGGCCTCACAGTGCCTACCATAGACATGATCTACAGAAGGCATCGACGACTCGTCGCTTTGAAGTAAACAGTTCAATTAATAATTATACGACAATCATGATAATTATCATCATTTCTAATAAACATTTATAATAATATATATATATATAAGTCTCCACAGAGCTTCCCAGGAAGTTTTACATAAACACGACAGTTCACTAGATTACATAATAACTATTAGTCTTTCATTCCTAATTACATGGTCATTCTAGTCACACATTATATTAAGTATCATGGTCCTCACACCCCTGGCTTCAAAAAGACTAACCTTTGGGTAATTGTAGGGCAGCATAATACTTGTAGTGATCACAAATCAGAACCTGCAAAAGGATCTATAAGGGTATGAGCAACTACAGCTCAGTAAGTTGAATTAGAGACTCATGAATGCATATAAGCACAAACAGGGTTATCAAACAATTATTTTCATGCAATGCATCAATCAAGTGTCATCACACAACGTAGTTCGGTCCGTTGTGAAATTAGAGAAATTTCACCCGCTCCAATCCGGGTTGAGGAGTTCCATGTTATGCAGCAGCTCACAACCAAACCGAGGCTTGTGCAATGGAGACCTCGCTCCTCCCACGACTACCTTCGAACCATTGACTTCACCCCCGCCGCGACCTCCTCTCTTGTCACTTAGTTCGACTGAGGATGAAGAAGGGACCATTTTGCAATCCTGCGTTATCCCTTTCGAAGGGATCGGTATTTAGTTGGAGAGTCCTATGATCTCCTAACGGGTTGCAATGCATGACATTTTCGGTTATTAGGGTCGACTAAGATTAAATTCCGATTAGGGTGTTCAACAAGTTCATACCAATTCAATCAGTCACAAAATCATTCACAATACAAATTCCAACAAAAATTCAGATACATCAAGCACATGCGCAAACTACTTACAATCACAATCATATACAAGCCTAAGTCTCCGAGTACTACAAAACTAGTACTCTATTACAATAAGCAATAACCCAACTTACTTGAATTTGCTCGATCGCTCGATCCTCTAGTTGCGAGCTGATTTGTTTTTGGGTGTCCTATAATATAAATAGGTTCTTTTAGTACTTATATTTTATGGATTCTTATTCTAATTCATAATGTAATTCATTTTCCTCATGTATACCTATAACGTATTAATGATTCGTTGTATTCTATTTCGGGGTTCAGCTCCTAAACTAGATCCTAGTTTTAATTCCTAAGTCGTAATTAAGCTCGAATCCTAACGTGACATTAATCACATTACGCTCGGGTACTCAAATATCCTATTGGGTCGTAATTTTGGTATTCTAAACTATTCGGTACATGCTAACCCTAGCTGAGGTATCGGATTTATTCCCGATATGTAAAAATCTTACATTTTGAGATATTTACTTAAAATTAAATATTATTTTAGATTTATTATTTTTCTGATTTCACTTATAATATTATCTAAATAACCTTATTTTTTTAGATTTATTAATTTACACTTTTACATATTACTAATTTCTTATATTACTTACCTAATTTCCCTAATTAACCATACTTAGTACCTAAAGGCTAGGATTAGGGTTCCACTACAGAGATTAACTTCCCTAAACATCTAATTAAGATTCAAATCAGTAATTAAGATCCTAATCACTTAATTAACCCTAAATCACCCAATTATACCATCATTTTAGGGCTAAAAATTAACTTAAAATTTTCGAAAATTAATTTTAAAAAAATGGCTTCAAAGCACTATTCTACATCATATGAGAATCCTACAAAAAAATTTTGAGCCCCAAACTACACTCCTAAGCCTATTTATTTTTCGGTTTAATAATGCTCGATTTTGAACAATTTATTAAGGAACCTATATTTCCAGACATAATTAAACTAAATCAATATTTTTCCCTAAATCTACATACAATAAAACCTCAGAATAACAAGTTTCATAATTTTCTGGGCAAAATAAATAATTTTACAAAATTATACAAAAATTGGGTGAATAAATGACTAACCGGTTCGAAGCTTTTTGGCCGTCCAAACCCGATCTAATGTTGTCGGCCGGTCCAGGTAGTGGTTATAGTGTAGGTTAGTGGTGGTGGTTCAGTCCCAGGTGATGGTGGGTGGTGATTTTGGGTCACTTGCCTAATCTGCACAGTTTTCTTTTTTTTTTTATTTTCTGGATTTTCTCTCGATTTTTTTAGTGTTTCGATTTTTTTCAGATCTCAAACTAGCCAAATGACTTCTGAAAATTTTTTCCTTATTTATAGACAATTGTAGTAATTAATGTGCATTAATTTGATAGGATTTTGCCCCATTTCCTTGATTTTTAGCTTTTTGTTTGTTCAATTCTTATTAGTTATTTTTTTTCTTTTTATGTCCACGACCTGATCTTGTTGCAGCTTATCTTCTTCTGATTTTTTTTTTATTTTTCCATAATTATTTTATATTTTTCTTTAATTATTTACTTAGTTTTCGGCCAATTTCAGTAATTACGCGTGTTTTTATCTACACGTAAATACATGTGGGGTACACGTGAACATTCCTAAATATTATTTTGGTCATTCTAAAATTTTTAGTATACAAATAATCTATCTCTAATAATTTATTAGTTATTATATTACACTTTTCGGCTTTTCGGTAATTAGCAGTTATTATGCTTAAAATTTGAAAATTTTATAGTTTCCTATTTTACTACTTATTTTCTTAAATTTAAGTTTACAGGGTCATTTTTACTGGTTTTTTTTGCTAAATATTTTATAATTTGGGTTTGATCGGATCCCTTAGCCGATCGTTCTAAACCTTGGGTTTTAAGCTCAAATCTACGGTTACTTGGCTTGGCTTTAGGGCTTACAATTCCACTCCCCTTCAAAAAAGTTTTGTCCTCAAAACTTCTGTACATCTAATTTACACTTAAATGACTAAATACAATAATTTGTATACTTTTACTAACCTGGAAATTAGAAAAGCCATGGATACTGCTCCATCATTGCGGCATTTGGTTCCCAAGTCATCTCCAAGTCTAGACTTTCATTCCATTGAATCTTCACGTGCTCCATATCTCTGTTCCTTAACTTCTGAACCCAACTATCCAATATCTTTATGGGTTGTCTCACCAGTTGAAAATTTCTCGTTAACTCCACTGGCTCTATTTCTACTATTGCATTCGGGTTCTTAATGAATCTTCTCAACATGGATACATGGAATACATTATGATAGCTTGATAGACTTGGAGGTAAAGCCACTCGGTACGATACATTGCCAACTTTCTCCAACACTTCAAATGGACCAATGTATTGTGGGCTCAGTTTTCCCCTTGAACCAAACCGTCGGAGTACTTTGAATGGGCTTATTTTAATGTAAACATGATCACCCATTTCAAATTTCAATGGTCTTCTCTTCAAATCAGCCTAACTTTTATAACGGTCCTGAGCTTCCTTCATCCGTTGTCGCACAATCTTAATCTTCTTACTCGTTTGATTGATCATGTCTAGTCCAATCATGGCATACTCTTCATGATCCCAATACAGTGGTGATCTGCATTTCCTCCCATATAATGCTTCATAAGGTGCCATCTGTATCGTTGCATGATAACTATTATTGTAGGCAAATTCTATCAACGGTAAATATTTATCCCAATCACCTCCAAAATCCAACACACAAGCTCGTAGCATATCTTCTAAAGTTTGAATCGTTCGTTCAGACTGCCCGTCTGTTTGTAGGTGATAGGTTGTACCAAACTGCAACTTTGTACCGAAAGCTCTATGTAAGCTCTCCCAGAATTTGGATACAAACCAACTATCTCGGTAAAAAACAATACTCTCAGGAACACCATGTAGCCTTATTATTTCTCGGACATACAATCTAGCCATCTTTTCCATTGAATCACCCGTCCGATAAGGTAAGAAATGTGCACTCTTCGTTAATCTATCCACGACTACCCAAATGGAATCGTACCCAACTTGAGTCCTTGGTAATGCTACTACAAAATCCATGGTAATATGATCCCATTTCCATCACGGTATTTCTAAAGGTTGCAATAATCCACCCGGTCTTTGGTGTTCTACTTTGATTTGTTGGCATGTAAGGCATTCTAATACATACTGTGCCACTTCTCTCTTCATCCCATTCCACCAATACATGAGTTTTAGATCTTGGTACATTTTATTTCCTTCCAAGTGCACCGTATAACCTGTAATGTGTGCTTCATCCAAAATTTGCTTCTTTAAGTCTGCATCTTGTGGTACACATATTCTTCCTCTAAACTTTATTAGACCTTTATCATCCACCTTAAAGTCAGGATCCTGTCCGTTACTTAATTTCCCTTTTATCTCCATCAAACCCTTATCCTCCTCTTGCTTTTGCTTGATTCTCTCTAATAGAGTAGGTTGCAATTCCCAGTTCATTAACTGGCTATTAGGTTCACACCAATCAAACCCAATTTGCATCCTCTCAAATTCATGCACTAATTCATGTTGAGGTGTTAACAGTAAGGCAACCTGTTCATAGTTCTTTCGACTTAATGCATCTGCCACCAAATTAGCCTTTCCAAGGTGGTAATTTATATTCAGATCATAATCTTTAATCAACTCTAACCACCTTCTTTACCTTAAATTCAACTCTTTCTGAGCAAAGAAGTACTTCAAACTCTTATGATTAGTGTACATCTCACACCGTTGCCCATAAAGATAATGTCTCCAAATTTTCAAGACAAACACCACAGCTGTTAACTCTAAATCATGAGTCGGGTAATTCCTCTCATGTGGCCTCAATTGTCTTGATGCATATGCAACAACTTTTCTATCTTGCATCAATACACAACCTAATCCATTTCGTGAAGCATCACTGTACACATTATAAGGTTTATTCGGATCAGGCAATGTTAATACTGGTGCTATAACCAGTCTTTTCTTTAACTCTTGAAAACTCATTTCACAATCTTCGCTCCATTCGAACTTTACATCCTTCTGGGTCAATCGAGTCAACGGTTTGGCAATTTTGGAAAAATCTTTTATGAACCGTCGATAGTATCCAGCCATACCCAGAAAACTCCTTATTTCAGTCACTGTAGTTGGTTGCTTCTAATCCAGTACTGCTTTCACTTTATCAGGGTCTACAGAAATTCCTTCACCAGATATGATATGACCTAGAAAAGAAATCTTATCCAACCAAAAATCACATTTACTTAACTTGGCATACAATTTATTCTCTCTTAACTTCTGTAATGCCAATTGTAAATGTTCTGCATGCTCCTTCTTAGTTTTTGAATAAATTAAAAATTCATCAATAAACACCATAACAAACTTATCCAAATATGGTTGATATATATGATTCATCAAGTCCATGAATACAGTCGGAGCATTCGTTAAGCCAAATGGCATCACCAAAAATTCCTAATGACCATATCGAGTTCTAAATGCAGTCTTATGCACATCTTCTGGCTTAACTCGTAACTGATGATATCCTGATTTCAAATCTATTCTAGAAAACACAGTTGCACCTTGGAGTTGGTCAAACAAATCATCAATGCAAGGTAATGGATACCTATTCATAATGGTATCCTTATTTAACTCCCGATAGTCTATACACAATCTCATAGTACCATCCTTCTTTTTCACAAACAATACCGGTGCTCCCCATGGTGAAACACTCGGTCGAATAACTTCTTATCCAATAGGTCCTAAAGTTGTTTCTTTAGTTCTTGAAGTTCTATGGATGACATCCGATATGGGGCTTTTGAAATAGGTTCAGTTCCAGGAACTAATTCTACATTGAAATCCAACTCTCGGGGTGGAGCTAACCCTGGTAAATCCTCCGGAAATACATCTGGAAACTCATTTACTACCCGTATGTCTGATACCTTAGGTATTTCCTTCTCTGCGTCTATAGCAAACACCCAACAAAATTTCCAATCATCCTCCTTTACTCTTGTCTCAAATTGTTCATCACATATCTCCATCACTGATAAATTCAACCTACTTCCACCAGCTTTTCCTTAAAATATCGTTTCTCCATCATTAAGATTGACAATTTTATTTCTACACTCCATAATAGCTTTATTCCTTGACAACCAATCTATTCCTACTATGACATCGTAACCCTGTAAAGGTAATATCACAAGACTTATAGGATACTCTTTCTCCTGAATTTTTATTCTACCATCTGCTACTACCTCTCGAGTTGTTACTTTCTCCCCAGTCGGAGTTCTAACTTTATAAGTTACATTAACAGTAACCACACTAATTTCTTGTTCATGTACAAATTTCTGACTTGCAAAGGAATGTGATGCACCAGTATCAAACAGCACAAAAGCAGGTTGTCCATTTATCAGCACATGTCCTGGAATGTACTAATACTATGGTTACCAACTACACTAGCATTCATAAATCTCAAAATGCAAATATTTCAATTCAATTCACACTTAAAATTATTATTACAATAGATAGTCTGAGTACATACCAGTTACAAGTCCTTCATCATTTTCCTCTTCAACTCCCATGATCTCCTCGACATCATCATGGTAGTACTCCTCCATAAAATCCGAGAAATCTTCATTCTCCTCAATTTCCATATCCTCCAGAGCAAAGATACGAGCAGGTGTAGTGGCGTTATCAAAACCTTCTGTTTGCTTAGCTCCTTGTACAAACTGTGGATAGTATCTGAAGAAATGGCCCTTTCTACCACACTTATTACACTTTACTAATTTCATCTTAGGGCATGCCTTCAGTACATGGTTTGGATCTCCACATATAAAACATTTCCCCTTAAGCTGAGCACAATTTCTTGGAAAATGATTTGCACCACACTTCCAGCATTTGACATTGCCATCCTTGTCATAAAAGCTCAAACTCGGTATTAACTGTGCTGGGTTACTAGCTAGAGTTACTGGTCTCCTTCTCTTCAGCCCAGAACTGCTACTAGAGGCACCAAGATATGATCTCTTAAATGATGGTCCTGATCGATATCCTCTATTAATCTTTAGACGCTACATTGCTTGCATCCTCACTCGATTATCTTCTAATTGCCTTGCCTTATCTACCACTTCATTGTAAGTGGTAAAACCATAATTCAACAGCTTGCAACACATTTTGGCCGTCCAAACCTAGTCCAATGTTGTCGGCCGGTCCAGGCCGTGGTTCTAGTATAGGGTGGTGGTGGGTGGTGGTTTTGGTTCATTTGCCTAATCTGTACAGTTTTCTTTTTTTTTTTTTTCTGGATTTTCTCTCGATTTTTTTAGTGTTTCGATTTTTCTCAAATCTCAAACTGGCCAAATGACTTCTGAAATTTTTTTTCCTTATTTATAGACAATTGTAGTAATTAATGTGCATTAATTTGATAGGATTTTGCCCCATTTCCTTGATTTTTGGCTTTTTGTTTGTCCAATTCTTATTGGTTATTTTTTTTCTTTTTCTGTCCACAACCTGATCTTATTGCAGCTTATCTTCTTTTGATTTTTTTTTTTATTTTTCCATAATTATTTTATATTTTTCTTTAATTATTTACTTAGTTTTTGGCCAATTTCAGTAATTACGCGTATTTTTATCTACACGTAAATACATGTGGGGTACACGTGAACATTCCTAAATATTATTTTGGTCATTCTAAAATTTTTAGTATACAAATAATCTATCTTTAATAATTTATTAGTTATTATATTATACTTTTTGGCTTTTCGGTAATTAGCAGTTATTATGCTTAAAATTTGAAAATTTTATAGTCTCCTATTTTACTACTTATTTTCTTAAATTTAAGTTTACAGGGTCATTTTTACTGGTATTTTGCTAAATAGTTTATAATTTGGGTTTGATCGGATCCTTTAGCCGATCGTCTTAAACCTTAGGTTTTAAGCTCAAACCTACGGTTACTTGGCTTGGCTTTAGGGCTTACAGGTAGGTAGGAATTAATCTTAACCATTAGATTGAATAAATCTTGGCCATCTATTGTAAGGAGCTATTGTTGTATGTAGGGGTCTCTCCTCATTTGTAATCATCCAAACATTGAGTAGAATTTATTTAATACTTAGAGTTTCTCTCTTTACTTTCTCTCTCTAAAATCTTGCTTGTATGAGCTTCAAGCTAAATTTAGCTTTCCTTAGTGAGGTTAAGAGTGCTAAGTGTGGTACAAGAGTGTTAGGAGGAATACTCCTATGACACAAGAACATGTCTTAATCAATCAAGTTCCTTTCTACAGTAGCTTAGAGCAAAGAACCTAGAGTTATATGGACAATCTTTATTTGTAAGTGGCAGGATATGCTAAAATAGTAGCTTTGACCCTAGTCGGTACTACAAGGTCTTCTAGAAATAGCTTAAGAACTTAGGGTCTTTATTGGAAACAATGCTTTTTAAGGTTCCTATAGCTTGGCAATCTCCTATAAGAAAAAAAAAAAGAGATAGCTGAAGCATTGTTAGTCTTGTTGCAAGGTACGGAGTGTACTATCTTAGTCAATCTATCTATGATGACAATCATTGAATCTTTACCTTAGGAATTCTTGATAGGCTAAGGATAAAGTCGATACTCACCTCTGTCCAAGGTTGGATTAGGACTTGTAAGTCCATGCTCCTTCCTTATTTGCTCTACTCTTTACCTTCTATAGATACATACCTCATAACACATTAGTGGATATTCCTTAGCATCTCAAGCTAGAAGAATCTATCCCCCAATAGCCTAAATGCCTCTTCTAATTGATGTGACTTGATAATCCTCATCCATGAGCTTCCTTCACTAGTAGCTCTCTCATAAAATAGGCTAGCACATAGAGTTTACCTCCCTAAAACAGAAACCCATCTTTAACAAAGTAATGATCTATAGCTATTCCCTCAATGCATTAGCCATTGATTGGACCAAAATGGGAATCTTGAAGGTATTGCTCCTTAATGCTTGCAAGTCCCAATAATCTTATTTGCAGGTCAGAAAGAAGCATATGTCTTTAAGATAAGGCATCGGTTACTATATTAGCCCTATTATACTTGTAATTAATCACGATAGAAAAGCCTTCCATAAATTTTACCTATTTCACCCAACTTTTAGAGAGCTTAGGTTGGCTCTTTAAGTACCATAGTGTCTTTAGTCAATTTATATGATAAACTCCTAGGGTAAAAAGTAATGCTGCTACACATTAAGTGCTTGAATTAAGGTACATACTTCCTTATCATACACTGAGTAAAGCGATGTAGCCCTTCTCAGCTTCTCACTGTAATGTGCTATCGGTCCTCCTTCATGCATAAGGATAGCTCTTATATTAACACCTAAGGCATCACATTCTAACTCAAAGATCTTTTCAAAGTCTAATAAGGTTTGAAGTCAACCTCTTCTTCACTTGAGGAAAACTACTCTCTTCCTTTTCTCTACATATGAACCTAATGTTGTCCTTTGTTAGCTAAATGAAGGGGTACTACAATGGTATTAAAGTTTTATATGAACCTTCTATACAATGAGGCTAATCCGTGAAAGCTCCTCAAGTTGGCATAATAGGTTGGAGTTAGCCATTTGACTATAGCTTGGATCTTTTCTTTAGGTACTCTTAGGCCTCTTTTGCTCACAACAAAACCAAGGAATATAACCTCTTCTTGGCAAAAACAACACTTCTTTAGATTATCAAATAACCTCTCAAATTGAAGGACCTCAAAGATAGCTCGAAGGTGATCTAAGTAACTAGGCAGGTCAGGTTGTATATTAGGTTGTCATCAAAGTACACCATGAAAAATTTCTTGATCTAATTCGTCAGCACTTAGTTCATCAACCTCATAGAAGTACCTAGGGCATTGGAGAGATCATAAAGTACAACTAGTTACTTACAGAAGCTATGCTTTGCCTTAAAGGTTATCTTCCATTTATCACTCGATCTCATCCTTATCTAGTGATAACTAGAATTGAGGTCAGTCTTGTAAAATTTTTAAGCCCCATACAACTAGTCTAGCATGTCATCAACACTTGGAATAAGGTACCTATACTTGTAGGTGATCTTATTGATAGCTTACCTATCTACACACATTCTTTTTCCAATTCTTATCCTTATTGGGTACCAAACAACACATGGACTTAAGCTGTCTCACATATAACCTCTTTCTATAAGTTCATTAACTTCCCTTTGAAGCTTGATAGTTTATTCAAGGTTCATCTTGTATGCTAGCTTATTAGGCAGGGTAGCTTTGAGATGTAGGTCAATGCTTAAATGGGGGTAAAACCTTAGTTAATTCCTTAGGTAATAGGTCACGAAACTCATTAATTAGCTTTTGGATAACCTCGAGTAGCTCAACTTGCTCCTTAAGTTCTATGAGTCTTTGAATTAGTATGTAGGTTTACATATCCAACCTCATCATTTCTTCCAACTCAATTGACTTATCATAAGGCTTTTTTGGAACTTTGACTAGTTTGGCTTGCATGTGATTGACTTGGCTCGGGGTAATGGGTTGAAGGTAATCTTCCTTCCATCCTTCTTAAAGGCGTACCTAGTTTAGAGCCCATTATGCATAACCCTTCTTATGAATAGCTAAGTTAGTTGAGAAGTATATATAAGGTGCATATAGGTAGTACATTGCAAAGAATTTCATCACTATAGTTTCCAATTAAGATTGATAAAAGTACTTGGCATGACACATATAGTGTACCCTTATCATTCAATTGGTGTAAACTATATGACCTTAGGTATGGTAAAGTTAACAGCTTAAGCCTCGGTGGTAAACTAGCAAATGTTAAATTAGTTTAACTCCCACTATCTACTATCAAGGCACATGTTTGTTCTTTGACCTTGCATGTGACGTGGAATAAGATCTCTCTTTACTTGTTCATTGTGAAAGGTTTAATACTCATTGCATGGTGGATGACTAAGCTTAAGAGGTCACCTTGATCAGTGTAAATTTCATGTTCTACAACGTCATTTGTTGTTTCTTCAGCACACTCCTACACTTCTCCTACTTTCTCAACCTTATCATCTATGTTGTTGACTTTAAAGGTTAGAGCCTATCCTTTCATCACCATAGTTCAACAGTTTGGACACTAATTAGCCATGTATCCAAAACCATGATACTTAGAGAACTTAATCTCATTCATTTTCTACCTCGAGGTTTAGCCCTTCTTGAACATCCTCAACACCTGCTTCGTAGCTGGTTAGGTCAAAGCTCTTCTCTCTTACTCGATTTTAAACTCCTTGATCCTCTAAAACCACTTTATTAGGTTGGGATGAGGGTATAGAACGGTTAGATTGGGCTTGGATTGGTCTATTCTTTCTCTACCTTACCTTTCATTGAGCATTTTTAATGGTCTCTTCAAGTATGGTGAAGTGTTAGACTTCAGCAATGTCTCTAAAGCTCATACCTTAGATTAGGAGGAATCTTGAAGCAGTTCGGGCTTCTAACTTGTTTATTTTGCATTTGATCCTTTGCATTTGAAACTCTTAAATATAGTCATCAACAATTTGGTTTTCTTGCTTCAACTCTTACAATTTCTTAAGTGTCCTATGAGTATGAGTCTAGAGTGAATAGTTCTCACATGATCCTTCTCTTCCTAACCTATGTTCTAACATTATGGTACCCATCTCTTCTTCGAATGGACTAATAGTTTCTCTACCCCATCACGGCATAAATTGAGAATTCTAGGGTGGCCAATTGCACCTTGTCATACTCTTTGTACTTTCTCCTCCTAATTACGGTATTCAATGCATCTACTATACCATTAAAGGTTGAAATTTGAAGCTTGACACCAAAGATTTGTGCTATCCTTTCTCTTTAGCCTCATAAAATCCCTCTTTATTATCACACTCTCCCTTTTCATCTCCTAAGCCAATTATTTGATGAGCTCTTCTATCAACGACTATTCTAGCATTATAAGCTAGATAAGTTCTCCTTTCATTCCAAGCTCCTTACTTCTTATCTCTAAAACAACATTAGTTTGGTAGCGTTTAGGGCCCTCAATAGGTTTGCTTATGGCCAACTAGTGAATAGCATGTGTTATTTACTCTCTATAGTAGAAACATGAATAGAACAATCAAAATAAAGAGATGAGCATATTCCTTAGTAAATCTTTGTGCTATTTACTATCTATTTTTAAGTGACTATTCAATCTCACTTGCAATATCGAATTGTAAGGATTCTTGTTATAAACTAATTGAACTTAGGTCTTTAAGTAAATACTAATCTTGAGTATACTCTACTCAAATCACTTTGGTAATATAATATCTCAAAATTGCATCAAAACCCTTGAATCCCACTATTAGGTTTTCTTAATTTGGAGAAATTGAACTACTAAATGTTTTAGTCAGCCAATTTTGCCTAATTATACTACTCCATCATATTATAGGAACTCATGAACTCTATAATAGACTCAAACAAGAATTCAATCACCAATAATATTGAATCAAAGAACAGCAATACAATTAGATCACAATATGCAAATATCATAGATTGAATAACGATATCTATATAGATAATAAGAGTCATAATAGAATATGGGGTTTAATAATGATTTACTATGAAAATCTAAAATAAAAACATAGTGAAAAGGAAATAAGAAAAGTAGAGAAACCCTTGTTATTTTACCCTACTAAATTTCCATCAAAGGGGCCCTCATTATAAACCTAAGCCTAAATACCTATTTATAAGAGTTAGACTTAGATTTACAAAGAAAACTTAACAAAAATGGAAGTTTCAAATACTATAAAATCACCACACCCAAGGATCAAGGTTGTAGAGTTGGGCATGATCTTGCACTTAGTTTAAAATCTTCAAATTTTAATGGAAATTGATTATGAGAAGTTTATGGTTAGGGATCACAACCATGGTTTCCACTAGTGTTCTTTATTTTCTTGCTTGAAATTCTTCCACTCTAACTCCTTGATCAATACTATTCTTCAAATAAGCTTTAAAAACTTGATACAATCTTTAAAAATTCATCAAATGCTTCTAAAGTCCCTAGAAATGAAATTCAGATAAATTAAGCTCTAAATCACTATTGAATCAACTGAATTGATATACAAAATCACACTAAAATATGTAGACTAATTAAGTGTTATCAAATGCCCTCACACTTAAGCTTTTGCTTGTCCTCAAGCAATAAAAAGAATACTAAAACAAAGACATCTTAAGGATAAAGTCATTAAAAATTGTTTAGTAATATATACCCTTAAGTTAAGGAGCTTCGCAAAGATTTTTTGGAATTACCCTTTCTCCTTAACTTAATAATGCCCGTAGAACATTTGAATAATAACACTTTAGGAACTACTAAATTTCAATAACCAATCTAGGTAATTTAGAGTTAACCTTATCATTTAATAAAAAATTAAACTAGAGATCAAAATGAACATCAACAAGTTAAGAAAAAGTCATACAAATTTCACTACTCTAACTTAAGAGGAGAGGAATCTTCCTTAAACTAGTTTTATTATAAAAACTTAAACTAGATGCATGTTACATCAACTCATCCTCTATTATTACTTGTTGTTGGTCGATTTTTCGTTTCGATGTGTGGATACTTGCAAAATAAGAAAATGGCTATAGGAGGTACTGGAGGGTACTCCAACATAGCTATTCCGATGCCTAAGTCAGCCCCTTATCCTTATAGAGAGAATTGTCAAGTAATTATGAAAATGAGAGAATGGAAGAGTGTCCCTTTACCTGGGGTCTTACCTAGTATTTATAGTAAGTCAATGGAAATTATCCTTCCATTGGATCATTGGATCGGGTTACGATATAAGCCAGCACAATAATTATCTAAAAATGCTTATCAATACTTGCCCCCTACTCTCTTTGGTGATAAGGTTAGAAAAGAGAGTATTTTAGGAGGTTGTTTTTGTAAGGTTTCTAAAAAGGTTTGTAATCCCAGCTTAAGGAGGCTAATGTATGTGAAGAAGCAAAGGCCTGAAGAGGCGAAAAGCAAGAGTAACCAAAGCACTTATAAATATTGGTATGTCATGAAAAGTGAAGGCTTGAAGAGGCTCGAGCGCTTGAAGAGGCAAGGGTTTGAGAAGGCTGGAGTGCCTGAGGAGGCTAAAGTGCCTGATGAGGCTAGATAAGCATGTAGGTCATCTCAATTAAGGACGACCTATGTTAAGCAGAGCCATAACATAGGCTAATTGGCTTCTAGTCCATTAATATATAGGACTTTGGTACCAGATGTCGGATTTGAGTGTTTAACCTATTACCAATTGATGGCTTAAGGTTTTCAAGTGGCACATTGTCTATTTATTAAACAGAGCATTTGAGTTTATACTAACTCATTGTCCATAGTGTATAAAACATAGAGCTATTAAGAGTTGCCCATTAGTGGATTATTCTTTCACGGGCTTAAAATAGGGGCATTTGTTTAGCCTTCATTTGTTTTAGAGCTCTCATACTTATCTCTAAAAGAGTAGAAATTAGCTTGCTAAGAATAGAGTAGGTCATTTCAAGTATCGAATTGTCAGCACTTTTATTATCAGGCTTATTGGAACTCATATCACAGAGCATCATGCATATAGATAATATACAATGGATGGATCAAGTGTGAATATTGACAATTGATTGGCATGCGGGACAATGCAATGCCTATAACTCAAAAATAAATGAATGAGTCAGTTATGAATAACTCAAATAATAGAAGGAGTATGGTTCATCAAGGAAATCGTCCTTCACACATGTTATTATTGTTTGCATGATCCAATTGTCAATTATGTTACATGAAAGATAGGTGGATTTAAAGCACCTCTTACCTTTCTAGATATCTACTACACCACGCAGGCTTTATTTAGCTTGGTTGCCCTTTCTATGAGAGATGGCTCAGCAACTTTAAGGGAAACACATATAACATGTGGATTTCTTGGACTTAATCCCCTATCTTTGCATCATAGGTATATTCATCCATCATAAAGCTAATGTCTTGAAAAGGATCATGCTTTAGTGATTGTTAGATAATAAATTATCCTAATATAGCAGTGAATGTAAAACATGTAGAGCTCCCAATGATTTCAACAATTACCCAACAAAGGGGAGCAACGCTTAGCTGAATCATAATGAAGAAGTCCTTGTAGCTAAGGATTCCTTAGATGTTCAGCTTGGCTTTTCACTTAGGTACATGGGAGGAATACTTGGATGATCTAATTGTTGTTTAGTGTATCGGGATAGATCAGCAAAGCCATTAAATTTTAATTTCTCAACTACCTTGATACTTAGACTTGTCAATGGAAACATCACATTGACATTAAAAATTAGTAGAACAATACAATTGCAATTGGTGTCCAAGGACGTACAAATTATCTTTCACTTAATCTTATTTGTGATTAGATTGAAGTTAACATGGACGGCTTAGATTGTTGCTCGGTAAGTTGAAACATGTAGCTTAGTGAAGTTTAACTAATAAACTCAGATGAATCGACACAAATGTTATTCGGCCCTTACTCCCAACTAGGTTTAGTAGCTGCTCGGCATTTGGATGCTTAGACTATGAAAAGAAAACAACTTAGCATAATCAAATTAGAGTAGCTTGATAGGACCTAGCCCATTCTATAGCTCGACATTTAGCTTCTCAACAACTTGCTATCCAGTAGATAAACTCGGCGTCAATGTCTCGCTTTGAGTAAAAATAGGAGCTGCTTTTTAGCATTGACATGGTGGGTTCAATTGAACTCAGTGTGAGCTCGAACTTGCTTTCAAGTACCTCAGCATATCATAGATAGCTCGGCTTAGCGTATGTTCAAGTTGACATGTTAACTCGGATTGCTAAGTGTATGTTGAGCTGTAGTATGACAAAACTTGATTGGCATGCAGGAAGCATGGCTTATGGATAACTTAGCCATAACAACTTATGGACAACTCGACCATCATTGTAGGAAGCTTAACCTTATTGTACATAAGGAGTTCGGTTTGCCCATGGGAGAGCTTTGGCCATGCTTGAAATTTATGTTTTTGCGTGATTAAATTTATTAGATATCTATAGAAGAAGCTAATTATTCTCCTGATGATGCATACAATAGAAATTTTAGAAGAAGTTAAATTCCAAGTGTTGAGAACTTCCCTTTATTTAGCATGATAGCAACAGTGATCAACATCTGCTATGGCTTACACCAACTATAACGTGGACTTGTCTTCTACCATTCATTGAAGTATGATGAGATCACACCTTTTACTCTTCAAGTTGAGGGACTTCACTTGGCCAGTATGCATTGATGGCTCATTTTGTTCTTAGAACTCAAACATTTATTAAATCCCAGTCAAGTGTATCAAAGTCATTTGAAGGACAATCAATTCAAGCTATTTGATGCGTAGCGCATATGATTGTTAGATTGTTCTATTCCATCAAATGATGGGCTTAACTGGGTTTGTCATTATCCAGAAGGTGAAAACCGTATGATAAGAAGCAACTTAGATAAATTGCTCTTGGCACTTGGCCACTCGACATGGAACTTGAATAAATTGGTCTTGGAACTCGACATGTAACTTGGATAAATTACACTCGGCATTTAGCTACTTGACATGGACTTGGATAAATTATACTCTGCTACTTAGCATGGAACTTGGATAGATTGCACTTAGCACTTGGTGTGGACTTAGAAAATGTTAGCAAGCTTATAGCCCAGCATCTATGAAACTCGGACTTTTTGTCGCCCATGGAATAGTTCAGGAATGTGCATGGAGTAGCTTGGCTATATTGCCATTGGGTGCTTGTGCTGTTCAATGCTGTCCATCTCAATTTAGAGCTCAACTGAGTGAAGTTTAGAGCTTGAGTTAATCTTGAAGCTCTACAGACTAGGTTGGAATTTAATTAGAGCTTGCCTTATGTCAGCTCTTCGAATAAGTTGACTAGCTAAGGAGAAATATCTGTCTTGAACTCATTGATAATGTAATAATTGCTTAAGCATTTTATAGAGTTGGAGACATTGAAACACATTTCCACTAAGATAATGGACATGACATGATGCTAAAATCATCTTCCATTATAATGATGATGCAAGACTTAGTGCTTTGGATCCTTGTAGTACTTCTCATGTTTTGTCTTCTTATGTGTTGTTTTCTTCACCCATCAACTTAATAGACTCATGAACGAACTTCACTACTGCTTAGGCTGCTTGAAGCACGGCTAATAAAGCTCTTGTGATAGAGCTTAGCAAAATATTGAAAAAAAACTCGGCACAAAATTATTGCAAAAGCTCCAAGATCATAATCTATATTTGCTTATAACCATTTAGGTCTAACTCAAATAGAATCAAAATAATATGGACAAGTGTCCAATTTGAACACAAATGGAGCTGAATGTAAACTGTCGATGCGTAATGTAAGACTAGAAATGCCCAAAAATGCTTAGAAGATGAAAAGCGCAATGTAATTTCCAAGATTGAGTAGGTGATCATAAAAAAAAAGATGAAATTGTAGTGGTTACACTTTCATAAGAAAAAATCGTTAGTGGCCCTATTTTTTTTCTTCCTTTGGGTGCACCCAAATTTTTATCTTGTAGCCTTCCAGCATTTCCTATGAATAGCCATGTATATAAAACAAACTAACCAAGCCATGTAGGTTACAATGGATTCACGATGAATCTTAAGAGCGAGGAGTGGTAGTTATTATGGCAGTTTTTAGTGCTTTCAACATGAGCAAGCTTGGAAAATGAGGAAACTGACAACTCCAAAACTCATGCATCAACAATCACATAATTTAAAGGAGCACCAATGCCTAGATTCACAACAAGAGGAGAAAGAAAAATCAAAGACCCCAAAATACATTAGACTATGAGCTAGTCTGTACAGACTCTTTAAATATATAAAACCAATGGCAATTACTCACAATGGTTTTCAACTTTTAAAGTGTGAACACATTTCATAAGATAGAGAAAAACCGAGATAAATCCATCGAGTCGTAAAGAAATTCACTAAAATATAGAGATAGAGAATGGGGCAAATCCATCAAAAGAAAGAATATTCAAGAATTGTGGTGATAAATTACATGTTCCATTAAGGCTAAAGATTTCTAACTATTGCCTATGGCTAAGACAGTATGAAAAACGGTGTGGCTCCAACATGGGACAAAGTACTCGCTGAATAGATTGATCCCCCTCGATGAGGAGTTTTATTGTCTATTTTTTAGGGAAGTGCAAAAGCCAACTAAGTAATCACCTTGTGGCAGATGTTCGTTAGTTGAGAATAAGGGTTTTGGTTCATAAAAATTTCTAAAAAGACAAAAAAGTGGGCAGCATTCTATATTGAGCTAATTTCCATTATTGCCCTAAAAGAGTCAATGAAGTCTCAAATGTTCTGCATCAAGATCATTCAAGTTGATAACAAAAGGATCAAAGCATGAGCTAGTCAATTCTGATAGGGCTTTTAAAAAAAAAGGTTTAACAGTTTGGGTGTTATCAATAAGGCTAGGTAATTACTTCTATACAATGTTAGCATACTAGTTTTTGAACATTGCATGTGCATTTGAATTATATGACCAATATTTCTAGTACTCTATCCATGACAGTCTTTTGAGCTAACCCATATGGCATATTTTAGTTCAAGGTCTTAGCTAGCTCTAAGAGCACTTTATCTGCATTGATTACTCAACTGATTGGGCATAACCAAGTTTTCTCATCCAGTTTAGGGTCTTAGCTAGGAGTGCTTTACCCACCTTGGTTATATCAGATGCCAGCATAGCATAGGATGCGCCATCACATAGGAATACCTATTGAAAACTTAACTTAATCTTCTCATTTATCAAAAGACAACATTGTTTACATAATAAAGGGATTTCGACATTAGAGTTTAGTTGGATTTCCTATTACAACTTACATGTACAATATTATACTTACATCAAAACATCAACTAGTTTTTTCCTTTATCGTCTTCACAATAATAGGATTCTTGACATAGTACAAGCTCTACAAAAAAGTTGCTAACTTCGACTCACGCTCTCAGTATATATATCTCCCCTTAGCATTTAGCCCCTCATGATACAATTAACCTAAGGATAAAACATTTTATCCCCTCAACTATTAAAGCTAAGTGAGAGTGGATAATAAACAACATAATATAGAAAATATGATAGAAAATACTGCATATCATAACTGAAACATTTCAATTATAACTCACAAGTTCAACTTCACATATGCATTTGCTCAATTAGGCATTTACTGTTAGCAATACAACATGCTATACTCATGTACGTGGCATATGTTGGTACCAATATCCTATGCCCTCTAAACTTCTTCTGCTTAGTCAACATAGCCAGGCATTTGATATAATGTCCAAGAACCTAGGGCAATAAGGAGATGCCTAGGAGTAGGACCCCTACCAAATTGGACTACATACTATAGTCTACCATTATCAAAAAAGGAAACAAGGAGTTACTTAGGAGTAGGACCCCTAACTTTACAAAATTAGACCACACACTATAATTCACCAAATCAAAGTGGCAACATTGCCAAATTAAATCATACACTATAGTCTACCAAATTTGACCATTAAAATAGTGACAATGTTCAAGCAACGCAATCTATATGCTTCGAAAAACTAAGTTCATAAAGCCATGCTTTTTCCATGATCATTTGGAAGCCTTATTTAGAAAGTTCTAAGCTGTAGGTCCCTTTTTATGCTATGCCATGCCATGATATGTAATAACTGTAAACCCTACAAAATTAGCTTCCTAAGTATAGAATCAAACGCTCAAACTGTAGATGATTTCCTGAAGTCAATAGAGCTAGTGAGATTTAAAACCGATTAAAAATCTCAATTCAAAACTTAAAGTGAATATGAAAAACCTTAAATTATCAATTGAACCTCTAATCGCATACGAATACCCTAAAATGTCAAGTATATGTAACTGCCAAAGTTAACCGCCAAAGTTAACCTCGAACCTCATCAAAACTTTAAGATTAATAATCGAAGGCTTAATCGCGTATGAATATATTAAACCCTAAATGTGTAAAAACACTAGAGATTGTACTCAAAAGTAATAAAAACCCTCAAACTATTACTTTAAGGATATAAAAGCATTAATCTACCATAATTTACCGTAAAACCCTAAGTGATAATATATTCTCCATATTTTGCCATTTCATTAGTAAGCGACTAAAGATAACTTTCAATCATGCATAAATATTTAAAATACTTAAGTGATCCCTTAGAAATTAAGATATTACATTCTAGATCACATTCATCTTCTAAGTATATAACTAGGATAGTATTACATAGAGTTGGGGGTATAGTTGAAACTTAGGTTAAATATAGTGAACCATAACACCCTAATTGATACTTTTCATACTAATTATACTAAATAGCTTACCAAATGATATATATAGGATATAAATACCTAAAGTAAGATCTCATCATCTATTTTTACTAATCAATTCACCAAATGCCTCATTTCCTTAATTTTTCCTTAATTACTACATTATGTATGGAAAGTTGACCAAGTTAACACATGTTGACCAAAGTCAAAAGGTTGACTATGTCAACATTTAGAAAAGTCAACAAAAATGTCCATTTCGTTTGAAAAAAAATATCTTCTTTCTCATGATTTCTTTTCTTTTCTTTTCTTTTAGCTTTTCCTTCATCTTTTTTTTCCCTTAATTGTCGTCCACTACTTCCTCCTTCTAGACCCCACTTTTCTTCACTTTCTCAAACACAAACAAAAACAAAGCAAAGCCCTTTTCCGCTTCCCCTTTCCAACCATATCTTCCCTTTCCCTTTCACTCTTCTTTCCTTTTCAACTTTCCAACCATTTCATCCATAGTCAAGGGCAACTTAAGGTATACTATTATGTTCTTATGTCTTACTTGATCCTCTTTATTAGTTAAAAGGAGAAAAGGTTAGGTTATGTGTTGTGTATATATATATATATGTTGATTTAGGCTTAAAGTTTCAATCTTTATATATGGAAGTATAGAATTCTTTAGGCAATGGAAGAAGATGTATGTGTACATGTCTTTGAGTATGTATATATAAGGGTATGCTAGAGATATACATGTATAAATACCTTTGTACATAAGTATCATTATGTACATAACCTAAATTAAGACATCTACTAACTATACATACATATATCATGTTAAATATACCCTTGAAATACAAAAAGATGAAATTTGAGAAGCTTTCTTAAGAGGGTAGGTAAGGCATACGAAAATACGTATAAAAATACGTATGCCATCGTATGTGTATATGAGTATATGTATTAGTATATGTATAAGTACATAAGTATACATATTAGTATGTTATAAGTGTATGTAGGTATATAACATATGTATGAGTACATAAGGATATACATATATAAGGATATATATATATATATATATTTATATGTAATGAATGATTACATAAGCTATGATATAAGTAAATGATGACATAAGCAATAACACAAGCGATTGATGACCTAAGCGATAACATAAGTATAAGCTTGTAAAATAATAAATTATAAGATTGCATAAGAATATAACCTATATATGTATACATGTACTTAGGAGTTGAAGATCCTTTAAACCCTAATACACTTTTTAAATTGAATTAAACTTAATCAAGTATGTGAATTAGTAACAATAAGGTAAAATTTTCTAAGTGTAAGAATCAAATAGCTAATTCAATCATTAAGTCCTAAACTAGGATATAAACATAAGCAATAAGAATAATTAAACTCCAATAAGATAAAATTTCAATAAATTTAGCCCATATCATAAAACATGAGTCTTAACATCCAAAACGGATATCACTGTATGAATGTACATAAAAAACGATGAAAAATGACTATAAGTTCTCAAATATTGGAATTAGAATGAAAAAGTTACAAAATACATAAAAGAAGTCTTATAACATACAAATATAAGAAAATAGTTACTATTAACCCCATTGAGTATGATAAACCCTATACTCATTATACTTGGGTTATATTGAGGGAAACTAGATAAACTACAATAGACTTTTAGTTAACTAAAGAGTCTGACTTCTTAAAATACTTATAAGTTTTACTATTTTGATTTAGGCATTCAATATTGAGTTCTAGAAATCCTAAAGGCTTGGAGAATGAGTAATAATCCAGGTGAGTGAGTTCTAATGACCTGCTACTTGCTTGTACATGTTATTTGTATGATGTTTTCTTGCTTATATATTTGAATGATTATTCTATTTGTATGCCATCATCTGTGTGATCACCTTTTTAAAGTGATAAATATAAATATCTGACTCAAATAACCGGTTCTATTCGTCGCATGTCTATGACCTAGTAAATATATGGATGAAGAGTGCTAACTTTGCAAAATGTCGAAAAGGGTAATTTTGGAAAAAGTTATCCTAATCTTAAACATATTTTGTACGATTTTGATAAAGGCCGCAGTGCTAGAAATGATATTATCATTAAGGTAAAGCTAGCATAGGTTCTCCACTTGACAGCAAGAGGACTCACAAGTTTGTGCCCGAGGGGCCTTGGAGGGTGGATAGTCCTAGTTTGGAACCCCTCTATTTGGATTGAAACTCTTTTCTCGACTAGAGTAATATTCGAGTTTTACCTAGAGGGGTGGTGCCCCTAGGTAGCCTCGTGCGGGTAAGCTAAGGTGCCTTATGCGAGTAAGTACAAGGGATAATCGAAGTGTAGACAATGTAATTCTACACCTTCCATAGTTTCGGACTCTTATGGATGTATTGCTTGCATTCATCGTATATGCATTCATATTGTATGTAGATAACTTACCTGCATATGTGATAATAATATATGAAAACTTGCTTAACCGATAGTGGGGAGAAATGAACTCTCTGAGATATTATATGCTTACTCCCTCATAGTTTCTCTTGCAGGTTTACTTACATTGGGATTGGGATAAGTCTCAAGTACTGAGTGCGAGATGAGGACATGTATACTAGTATTAGAAGTAGCTGAGTACTCTTTAGATGATATATAAACAACCTTTGTAGAAAATATTTATATGTTAGAACTTACTATAATTTAATTTTTCTTGTATATATATATATATTTTTTATATAATGTTAGTATATCTTGTCTTATTATTTGGTAGGAGATACCGATTCTACGTGGTTTTAAGGAATTGTGGGATATCGGACACCCATAGTTATTTATATTTGTATTCTATAGTAAATTAATTATGTAAAAATCGGTAACCTTAGTGATTAATCACTTAGAGTCTTATAATCTCTGACTTGCAAGGTGATTTCCATATCATGGGAGTACACGTGTTATGGAAATTTTAGGTAATCCTATTAGGCTCCCTGTAGGGTCCTGACAATAACAACTTAAGAATATCAGTCAGCACAATCAATTTTCCAGTTTTATTCAACCTAGCGATCTGATTCTAGTTTTCAAACTCTCCCTAGCAGAATTATAGTATCTCACTTAGGGTTCACTTAGATAAATATACAGAAGATTGAGTTAACAATCACTCACCTTCCCTAGTTAGTACAATCATTCGTAACACAAATCATCGCCTAACATGGCAACATAACAGTTTAACCAAAATATAGTTATTATCATTCAAAATCACCACATTAGCATCTACTATAGTAGCATATCAATTCAACTGAGATATGCCTATATTCAATCAACATAGCATCAAACAGCACGCAGTGTTATGAGTAACAATATATCTACTCTAAGCATGAGTTAGATCTACTTACCTAGGCTTAGTAATAGTACAAAATCCTAAACTTCACAATATGGTCCTTCCTTACTTATGACACCTATGAAAATATGATACAGTCTTCAAATCAAGTATAGGTCGAATCCAAACTATTATAAGCTTTCATTCCCGCATTTTTAAACTTCATTTAATCATATCTAACTCATTTCTTATTCGATTTCAGTAAACTTTATGTCATCATGATCGTTATTTCGAGTACTATTAATATATCTTAAGAAACAAGATTGATCAATATTTTGAAAAACCCAAAAATACCCTTTTCTCATTACAACTCGACCGTACGTTATTCTAACTCTATAATTGACTTAAGTAAGCTTTAGTACTAGACTAAAAACCCTAACAATTAAACTTTCCAAACTTATCCAGCAACACTTGTTATACTCCAAAGTGTTCATTTGACACGGATTTAATAAATATTATAATAGTACTTGTTAGGACCCTACAGGGGACCTAGTAGGATTACCTAAAATTTCCATAACATGTGTGCACCTATAATATGAAAACCGCCTTGCAAGTCAGAGATTGCAAGACTCTAAATGATTAATCACTATGGTTACTAATTTTTAAGTAAATAATTTATTGTAAAATACAAATATAAATAACTATGGGTATCCGATATCCTACAATTCCTCAGAACCGTAGAGAATCGGTATCCCTTACCAAATAATAAGATAGGATATACCAATATTACAAAAGAAATACAAGAAAAATTAAATTATCAACAAAGGTTGTTTATGTATCATCTAAAGAGTACTCAACTATTTCTAATACTAAGATACATATCTTCATCTCACACTCGGTACTTGAGACTTATCCTAATCCCAATGTAAGTAAACCTGCAAGAGAAACTATGAGGGATTGAGCATATAACAGCTTAGTGAGTTCGTTCCTCACCGCTATCGGTCAAGCAAGTTTTCATATATTATTATCACATATGCAGGCAAGTTATCTACATACAACATGAATACATGCACAATGAATGTAAGCAACACATCCATAGGAGTTCAGAACTATGGAAGGTGTAGAATTACGTCGTTTACACTTCGATTAACTTCTGTACTTACTCACACAGGGCACCTTAGCTTACCTACATGAGGTTACCTAGCCGCACTACCCCTCTAGGCGGCACTCGACTATTACCCTAGTCGAGAAAAGAGTTTCAATCCAAATAGGGGGATTCCAAACTAGGACTATCTACCCTCTAAGGCCCCTCGAGCATAAACTTGCGAGTCCTCTCGCAACCAAAATTAACTAAGGCCTTATAGGCACAATAAAGCAAGTCTTTTCGCTATCAAGTGAAGAACTCATGCTAGATTTGCCTTAACATTAAAAATATTATTTATCACTCCACAAACCCTTATAGAGATCATGCAAAAATATGTTTAAGGATTGAAAAGCTTTTTCCAAAAACACTTTTCTTAAGATTTTTGCAAAGCTAGCACTCTCCATTCATACCTTTACCAAGTTATAGACATGTGACGAGTATAATTGGTTATTTTGGTCTAATACTTATATTTATCAATTTAAAAAAAAATGATCACACAGATGATGGCATATAAACAAAACAGTCATTTAGACATACAAGCAACAACAAGCAACAAAACATCATACAAGTAACATACACAAGCAAGTAACAGGTCATTAGAACTCCCTCACCTGGATTACTGCTCATTCTCCAATCTTTGGGGTTTCCAAAACTCGATATTGAATGCCTAAAATATAGTAACACTTATAAGTATTCTGAGAAGTCAGACTCCTTAATTAACTAAAAGTCTATTGTAGTTGATCTAGTTTCCCCCAATATAACCTAAGTATAATGTGTATAGAGTTTATCATACTCAATAGGGTTAATAGTAACTATTTTCTTATATTTGTAAGTTATGAGATTTCCTTTTTGTATTTTGTAACTTTTTCATTCTAATTCTGATATTTGCAAACTTATAATCATTTTTCATTGTTTTCGGACGTACGTTCGTACGGTGATGTCCATTTTGGACGTTAAGACCCATGTTTTACGATGTTGAATAAATTTATTGAAATTTTAACTATAGAAACTTAGTTACTCTTATTACTTATATTTATATCCTTTATTTATACTTAATGATTTAGTTAACCCTTAAATTCTTATACTTAGAGAATTTTACTTTGCTATCACTAATTCATGTACTTAATTAAGTGTAATCCAATTTTGGAAGTGTATTAGGGTTTACTAATTTATGTACCTAATTATTATGTACTCTTCTTATTTTTTATTTTATAAACCTATGCTTATGTCATTGCTTACATCATGAATCGCTTGTGTCATCACTTAGGTCATCATTTGCTTGTATCATGGCTTTTGTCATCATGTGATTACATCATTACTTACATCATCCTTTGCTTACCTAAGCCCTATCTCATGATTATGTGTTTTATGTACACTTATACATAATGTACATATACTTATACCTTTCCTCTACTTATATGTATACTAGCATACTTATACCTATACTTATACTTATACCGTATTTATACTTGTACATATACCCATATACCTATATAGTCATATACGTATTTTTGTACAAATTTCGTATGCCTAATTTTCGTCTTAAGAAAATCTTCCTAATTTCATTCTTTTGTGTTTTTAAGTGTGTATTTAGTATAGTATAGGTATGTATAATTAGGTTTTGTCTTAATTTAGGTTATGTACATGTTAAATACCCATGTACAAAGATCCCCATACTTAAATTCTTTTAATATATTCTTATGTACACATACTTAAGGGCATATACACATGTATTCCTTTCCTCTTCTTCATGATTCCTAACTTCCTACACTTAAAGATGGGAACTTTATGTCCTCTTCTTCAAGATCACACTTAGCATATGTTTACTTATCTAATCTACCTAATTACCTAACTAATGAATAATATAAAGCAACATAAAGTAACTTAATTACATACCTTAGTTTGTGTTGGAATTATAGAGACAAAGAGGAAAGTGTTGAAAGTGAAAGGGAAGAAGAAGGGTTACGGCATGGAGAGGGCTTTTGCTTTGTTCTTTTTTCTGTTTTGTTTTGATTATGGAAAAAAGGAAATGGTGGGGTCTACAAGGGGAAATGAATGGACGGCAATAAAAGGGAAGGGAAGAAAGAAAAACCAAAAGAAAAGAAAAGAAAAGAAATCATTAGATGCTAAGATATTTTTCCTTATGCATTAGTATCTTTTGTTGACTTTTCCAATTGTTGACTTAGTCAACCTTTTGACCTTGGTCAACATGTGTTGACTTGGTCAACTTTCCTTAAGTATATGCCATTTTGTACACATAATGTAGTAATTAAGGAAAATTAAGAAAATGAAAGGAAATGAGGTATTTGGTGACTTGATTAGTAAAAATAGATGATGAGATCTTACTTTAGATATTTATATCCTATATACATCATTTAGTAAGCTACTTAGTATAATTAAGATGACAAATATCATTTAGGGTATTAAGGTTTACTACATGTAACTTAAATATCAACTAAACCCCTAACCTTATATATTACTATCCTAATTATTACTTAGAAGATAAATGTGATCTAAGATGTAATATCTTAGTTTCTAAGGGATCACTTAAGAATTTTAAATATTTATGCATGATTGAAAGTTGTCTTTAGTCGTATACTAATGAAATAGCATAATATGGAGGATATGATATCACTTAAGGTTTTAGGGTAAATTATGGTAAATTAGTTCTTTTATATCCTTAAAGTTATAGTTTTAGGGTTTTTATTACTTAAGGGCACAATCTCTAATGTTTTTACACATTTAGGGTTTAATATATTCATACGTGATTAAGCTTTTGATTGTTATTTTAAGGTTTTGATGAAGTTCAAGATTAACTTTGCCAATTATATATACTTGAGGCTTTAAGGTCTTTGTATGTAATTAGAGGTTCAATTGATAATTTAAGGTTTTTCATATTTACTTTAGGTTTTGAATTGAGATTTTTAATCGGTTTTAAATCTCACTTGCTCTATTGATTTCAGAAAATCATCTATAGTTTAAGCGTTTAATTCTATACTTAGATAGCTAAATTTGCGGTGTTTACAATACTGGTTACTATATTACATATTAAGCTAATATATAGGTTTATACTAGGAAAATACAAAATAAATAGTATATAAGCCCGATTAATTTCACAAAAAATCCTATAAACTCATAAAAATATGTAGTTTAGTTATTGATCATCAATTATGCTAAATTGGCTATTATCTATTTTTACAAAAATAGCAGTTTTAGCTTGAAATAAAGGAAAATTAAGGGAAATAAACAAATTAATGTGTGAGATAAAAATTAAATATTCCAAATATCATTATAAATGTCTAGAAGTCTAAACATGTAAGGCTCATTCATTAATATCATCAAAAACTAATTATTTGAATAATATAGTAAAATTGACAATTTTTATTCAAAAAAATTATAAAAAATAGTAAACATATTTAATTTAAAAAATTCTTGTTACCACAATAAATATATATCTTAGGTGTATTATATACAAAAATTGAGCTTGAAACAACATAATTTAATATTTAAAAAATTATATTAATTTTTACCCAAATAGGGCATTTTCTTAAGAAACCCATATTTCCACTAATTATTTAATTAAAATAAAGTTACTAAATTAATATACACCTAAAATAACTTTAGAAAACCAAATTTCATAATTAATTGACAGCCTTCGATATTTTTAACAAATTAAACAAATTACGGGTGAAAAATTGGTTCACTTGAACTAGTCACCTCTGGCCACCACTTGGTAGCCACACATTGTCGGAATACCTTCTCCGACCACCCTCTATCAAACCTCCAAGCTGCTCCAACTTTAGTTGTGGTTTGGTATACGAACTGCCTTAATCCAATTCTAACCCTATTTTTTATTCTATTTTTATTTTATTTTTTTCTAATTTTTTCTGATTTTCTAAAATTATGTTCTTGTGTTTTTAGGTTGCTAAAATATTGTAAATGATGTTTGGAGCCTTATTTATAGGTTTTAGGATTTTTTTGCAAGAAAAAGTGAAATTATACATGTTAATTTCACATTTTCCTAGGTATCATATATCATTCTTTCCTTAATCAAGTGTTGACTCATCATTTGCAATTAATCCTAGCTTCACACCTCATTTGGTGACTCATCCATTCAAATTTTTTGTTAATTTTCCATTATTTTTACATAATTTTAACAATTTATTATTATTATTAGTATATATTTAATACATATAATATATATCACATGTAATACTTATATATTATGTATAATTCAACTTCATTTATTATTTTTGAAAGTTAATTAACTTATCTATAATATCTCACTATATCTAAAAGCTTGAATTTTATGATTATTATCTTTATTAATAAATTAATATTTTTCTCAAATTAATATTTTTATATAGCTTATATTGAGAAATTGACTTTACTTAAATGACTTTGTCTAACTTTTTCAACTTTACTGTAAAATTTGAAATAAAACTAATAACTTAGTCTAGTAACCTAAATTTAGGAGCTTGGATCCTAGGGTAATTAAATTAGCACAAAATCCTAGGGTATTATAGATTAGTCAGCTCATTAGGGTACAACCAAGTTTTTTTATCTACTTTAAGGTCTTATTCAGCTCTAGGACCGCTTTACCATCCTTGGTTAGTCAACTTATTAGGGTACGACCAATTTTTCTCATCTATTTTAGGGTCTTAGCAAACTCTAGGAGCATTTTACCTACCTTGGTTAGTCAGCTCATTAGAGCACAACCAAGTTTTCTCATCCAGTGTAGGGTCTTAGCCAGCTTTAGAAGCACTTTACTCACCTTGGTTAGTCAGCTCATTAAGACATGACCAAGTTTTTTCATTTAGTTTAAAGCCTTAGCCAGCTTAAGGAGCGCTTTGCTTGCCTTGGTTAGTTAGATCATTAGGACATGACTAAGTTTTCTCATCTAGTTTTGGGTCTTAGCTAACTCTAGGAGCGCTCTACCCACCTTAGTTAGTCAACTCGTTGGGGTACGACTAAGTTTTCTTATCTAATTTAGGGTCTTAGCTAACTCTAGGAGCACTTTACTTACCTTGGTTAGTCAGCTCATTGGGGCACAACCAAGTTTTCTCATCTAGTTTAAGGTCTTAGCCAGCTCTAAGAGTGCTTTACCTGCCTTGGTTAGCTAGCTCATTGAGGTACGACTAAGTTTTTTCATTCAGTTTAGGGCCTTAGCCAGCTCAAGGAGTGTTTCGCCTGCCTTGGTTAGTTAACTCATTAGGGCACAACCAAGTTTTGTCATCTAATTTAAGGTCTTAGCTAACTCTAGGAGTGCTTTGCCCGCCTTGGTTAGTCATCTTATTAAGGTACGACTATGTTTTCTCATTCTTTTTACGGCCTTAGCTAGCTCAAGAAGCGCTTCACCTGTTTCACTTCGGTTCATCAGCTCATAAGAGCATGACTAGATTTCAATTCTTCTTTCAATCTTTTGGCTAGCTCTTAGAGTGCTACCTTTCTCTTCACCAAATCCCCAGTGGATTGGACTTAAGATAGCTAACTAATTGTAGCATTTCCTAGGATGAAATCCACCTCAGGGCAAAAATTGTGTCTCTCTTGTCTTTATGGTGAAGTTTTGTTCAAACTTTACTATAAAGAGGAGTAGCTATAGATACC
This sequence comes from Lumnitzera littorea, assembly GCA_024138015.1. Taxonomy (NCBI): domain Eukaryota; kingdom Viridiplantae; phylum Streptophyta; class Magnoliopsida; order Myrtales; family Combretaceae; genus Lumnitzera; species Lumnitzera littorea. The sequence goes on from JAMXBB010000004.1 coordinate 65,041,457, forward strand.
TCATTTTTTGCCCTCATTTTATTTTTTAGAATTGTTTAAAGGCTCGTTAATTAGAAAAAAATTTAAAAAAATAAGAAATTAAAGATTTAGGAAAAAATATTAAAAAGTAGAAAATTAAGAAATCCTAGAAAGATTGGAAAATACAAAAAAAAAGGGAAAAAGCACTTGAAAAAGTATTAAATAGATAAATAAAAAATGAATAAATAAAAAGAGAGAAAGAATTTTTTTCTAAGAGTCTTCGTTTTTGTTTATTTATTTACTTTATTTATTTTTTTTATGTATATAATATATATATATATATATATATAAAGGGGGATGGGGATCGAACTAAGATTAAAAGCCTAGTTTGTAAGATTTGGCCTAAGGCCTTTGGCTTTGATTTTTTTTAAAATAAGAGTAGAGTACGTGTAATTTTTAGACACATGCATGCAATGTTTGAATGCATAGTATGTGCCCTACATGTGATCAGTACCCCCTTCTTTTCTTTTTCTTTTGGTTTTCACGATTGTCTTAAGGCCATTTCTAACCTCATCTATTATACGATTTCACCGAATTAATGGTGAAATTGTGTAGTATGCTTGGCATACTTTGAATCAGGACCCATTTTTCATCCAAATTTAGTCAAATTTGATAAAAAAATCGGCTCCAAAAATTAGAAAAAAAAAATTCAACTTCCCTACTCACGGCTAATTTCTCCATTAATGATCTTTCTAAGCTTATTTAAGCTATGTTTAGTATAAATAGGAGTCGGGAAACATACAAGGACATACAACACAAGCTTAGAAATGCTCTAGGTAAGCAAATCGAAGCTTTCTCTCTCTAACTCAATCCCTTTCTCTCTCTCTAGCTCAATCCCTTTCGCTCTCTAAGATAGTCACCTCCGCGATTGTTTTCGGCAAAAACCACTACCACTATCGGAATCCTCACATCCAAAAACCTTAAGTAAGACACTTCAATTCAACTTCTCGAGATGATCTGAGCTGTACGAGCCAACCCAACCTGACTTAGAGTCGACCTAAGCCTAACTCGGTTTTTTTTTTATTGTTTGTTTATTTATTTATTTTTATTATTTTTATTTTTATTTATTTATACTTTTATTCATGTACTTATAAAACTAAAAAAAAAAGGAAGTGAAAGAAGGAAGAAAGGAACAAAAAAGTAAAGAAAAATAAGAAGAAAAAGACAAGAAAAGAAAAGAAAAGGGGAATCTTTTAATTACTTGTAGAAATAGATAAATAAATGAACAAGGTGATAAAAACAAATAAATGAGCTAGTAAATAAACACATACATTTTATCTCTTAGAAAAATTAGGTTTTCCAAAAATAAAAAAAATAATAAATGAACCTTGTTTCCAAATTAGAACTATTTTAGAGTTTTCAAAACAAAACTGATTAAACACTAATTAGGAAAATTTCCTTAAATAAATCAAACCAGATAAAAATGTAAACTCAACCTTTTTTGGAATTAAAATATATTAACCCACTAAAATTTTATAAAAAAGAACTATGTACGTTTGATCACAAATAATATGTACGTAGACACCTACGGGGCGATGGTAAAAAATAAAATACCTAATTTTCCCTTTTTAGTTTAGATTGTTCAAATTATCCCATTTAGGTAAAAAATCAAGTTGAAAGGTGATTTTTAAGTTTAATTTTAAATTTGGAAAGTTAATATTACCCGTAAAGATTTAAAGATCATAACCTCGAGATCTAGATCTCTTGTTTTAAAACTGTTTTACAAAATTAGTTTTTATTAAAAGACAAGTGGCTAAGTTAAAATCAATCCACTCAATTAGTTATTAAACTTTTTCAAATTAAGGACCATTTTTCTTTAAACTTTAGTCGAAAATTGATATTAAACGGGCAAGGTTTAATACTAGTTGGTATAAAGATGAATTAATTATTAAAAATCAAGGGGTGAAAAACCAGGCTTGACAGCAACTTTTCGATTGGGATGTAACTCATCTTGCTTTCCACTTGATTAGGCCTCTAAGGAATTACTCCCTACTTGGCCTACATTATATTGTATGTTACTCCCTTTATTAAATCCTCGAACATGGGAGTTGGGGGGTAAATATTGATAGTCAATTTTCGTTCACTCAACTTGTCATGCATTGATAGTCAAAGCTTCACTCACTTGTCTATTCGGTTACTGTTAGGCTAAGTAATCTATATTCTCGGCATATCATCGAGTAACACAAATCCATTCCTAATTTGAATTCGAGAGAAGTAGCATGAACAGTCATCACTAGCATGGTTATATGACATATGTAAACCCCTAAAATTTTTAACCTAATACCTAAAGTAAACCCTAGTGTGCTTGAAGACTCTAAGAGTTGATAAGGTTAGTTAAGATAAAAACCCTAATATAATAATTGAAGATTTAATCATATAGAAAATTTTTATACCCTAAATATATATAAACACTAGAGATTGCGCTGGAAAGTGATAAAACCCTAAAACTATAACTTTAAGGATATAAAAGCACTAACTTACTATAATTACCTTGAAACTCTAATTGATAATATAAGCTTAGTATTATACCAAATCATTGGTAAAAGATTAAAGATAACTTTCAATCACTCATAAATACATACAATACTAAAGTAATCAATTGGAAACTAAGATATTGCATCATAGATCACATTTATCTTCTAAGTATCTAACTAGGTTAGTGTTATATAGAGTTAAGGGTTTAGTTGATGCTTAAGTTACATGTAGTGAATATTAATACCCTAAATAACACTTTTCATCTTAATTATACTAAGTAGCTTACCAAATGGTGTATATAGGATATAAATACCTAATGGAAGATCTCATTATCTATTTTTACTAATCAATTCACTAAACTTCTTATTTCCTTTCATTTCCTTAATCTTTCTCCTAATTTTCCTTAATTAGTTCATTATATACACAAAATGGCATTTATTTTTGGAAAGTTGACCAAGTCAACACATGTTGACCAAAGTCAAAAGGTTGACTAAGTCAACATTTAGAAAAGTCAACAAAAGTTACTTTCACTTAAGAAAATATCCAAGTCTTCTAATGATTTCTTTTCTTTTCCTTTCTTTTAGACTTTTCTTCCTTTTCTCCTCTTCTTTTACCATCCATTCCTTTTCCCTTAGGACCCCACTTGCTTTCACTTTAAAAAAAAAAAAAAACAACACAAAATCAAGTCTCTTCTTCTTCCTCCATTGCCGTAACCTTCCCTTTCCCTTTCACTTTCCAAATTTTTCCAAATTTGCATCCATGTTTTAAGAACAAACTAAGGTATGTTATTATGTATTGCTTTATGTAATTTACTAATTAGGTGAAGAGGTAGATTAGATGAGTAGTTATGTGTTATGTACATCCATGTTGAAGAAGGCATAAAGCTTCAATCTTTAGGTGTAGAAGAGTAGAAATCATTGTGAAGTGGAAGAAGATGCATGTGTACATGTCTTTAAGTATGTATAAAGACCCTTGTATATAAATATTCATTATATACATAACCTAAACTAAGACATATACTAACTATACATACTTATACCATGCCAATCGCCTGGCTAAGGGTCGAGTCTAGAGGCCTCCGTTTAGGGGTGAGTGTGGACTGCGGGGGCCCACTCACAATTATACTAGAACTTGGGTTTTTCTGAAAATAAAAGAATTATTTAATATAAGTGCGGAACGTGGAGTTCCATAATAAAGTAAGTTCTAGTATAATACCCGGATCTGATTGGTGCCGTGTAAACTCCAACCCTGACTTCAGAGGGCATTCAATCTGAGTTACATATATGAACTAGTTAATTATACGTATTGTTTAGCATTTTAGTTGATCATCCATTCATATGCGTGAATATAATGTATTTATAACTTGCTTGTGGTGTGGCTGAGGGTTTTGCTCACTAAGCTTAGGCTTACACCCCTTTAGACTTTTGTTGCAAGATAGCCTGTTCGTAGAGGCAGGACGAGGGATGCCACAGGTTAGCCTGGGGACTTAGGCAAGAGCGAGCTGTCCTGTGTATTGAGAGAGAATAGTTTAAGTGGACTCTTACTCATATATTTTTGTTTATCTTATTATTATAGACTTAAACATACTTAAACATTGTGTATTGTAAGCTTTATAACTCAAATTTTATATAAATATGTTTGTGTGATGATATCATGTGAATCTGGATGTTCTTTGGAAACTTGTGGTTGTAGAGCCTTGTATATTGTGTGAAGAGTTCTTGATTAGAAGGGTAACCAATCAGGGGTTCTTCGTACAGTATACGACGTCTACCACAACTAGGCCGTCCTCAGTTCGTGACACATGATGCATCTCCGAGGTTGTACACACAAGCAAGTACCATCATAGATGAGAACTAAAAGAAAATAAAAATGGTTTAGTAAATCTAGGTAGCTACCAATCGGATATGATGCACCAATTGATCTTACTTAGCCTATAATTTGGTAGATGTGACTCATTAGTTCGAACTATAGGGTCACTTACCACTACTCCTTGCTAAAAGGAATAGATAAGAGTTAAGGTAGAATGAGAACATTTGGGTTACTCAAGAAAGAAGCTAGTAATATTCAATAATGCAATGATGTGTTTCTACACAAGTTAATTAGGTTTATATACTAACTCCACTAGGGCTATAAGGCATACATGGAAACGAGAAAAGGGTAATCCACAAATAGAATACATAAAACATACGAAAAGGAGTTAAAAAAGAAAGACAAAGAATATTCTATATGGAAAGAGTATGGAATCCTTTTGGAATGTCATGCTAGAAGAAACGTGTCAAAGGGTGGTTAGAGGCTTGTAGTTTGGTCGACTAAGTTGTAACGAATGTTGAGGCTACTTAGTAGTCATAGGGTTCTGCTTAGACGAAGTCAGAAGAAATTCAATAATTAAAGCTAACTTGGCTAACTTTAGGTTAGAGCTCAAGTACTAGAAAACATTCTAATCCTCTACATGTAAACCCCGTAAATCTAGCTTTCTAAGTATATAATCAAACCCTTAAACTATAGATGATTTCTTAAAGTTAATAGAGGTAGTGAGATTTAAAATCGATTAAAACCTCAATTTAAAACCTAAAGTGAATATGTAAAACCCTAAATTATCAATTGAATCTCTAATTGCATACCAATACCTTAAAACCTTGAGCATATATAACTGCAAAAGTTGACCTCGAACCTCATCAAAACCCTATGATAACAACCGAATATTTAATCGCGTAGAAAACTTTTATATCCTAAATGTATATAAACACTAGAGATTGCACTCGAAAGTGATAAAACCCTAAAACTATAACTTTGAAGATATAAAAGTAATAATTCACTATACTTTACTCTAAAACCTAAATTGACAATATATCCTTAGTATCATACTAAATCATTAGTAAAAAATCAAAGAAAACTTTCAATTATTTATAAATACATATAATACTAAAGTAATCTTTTAAAAATTATTATATTGCATTATAGATCATATCTATCTTCTGATTATATAACTAAGTTAGTGTTATATAGAGTTAAGTGATTAGTTGATGTTTATATTACATATAGTAGACATTAGCATCCTAAATGGTATATTTCATGATAGTTACACTAAGTACCAGTATTTAGGATATAAATACTTAGAAGAGGATCTCATTAACTATTTTTACTAATCATTTCAATAAACCCTATATTTCCTTTCATTTCCTTAATTTTCTTCCCAATTTTCCTTATAATTACCTCATTATGTGCATTCAAATTACATGTAATTTTAAGAGAGTTCACTAAGCCAACATTTGACCAAGTCAAAGGTTGACTAAGTCAATATGTTGACAAAGTCAACAAAGTATCATTGTCATCTAGAGAATTTTCTCTTTTTCCTTTACTTTCTACACTTAATTTTTCCAATTTTGCCCCCATTTGTGTCATCCACTTCCCCATCCCTTAGACCCACTTGTCTTCATCTTCTTAAATACAAAAAAAAAAACAAAATAAAGTTCTTTCTCCCTCCTCAAAACCGTAAGCTTCCCCTTTTGCTTTGTCCCTTTCAACTTTTCCAATTTCACTTTCACAACTTTACCTACTAACACAAACCAATAACACATATATACTAGCTTTCCTTTTCATATAACAAGCAAGAGAAAGGTATATTATTGTGTAATTTCTTAACTTATTTAGTAGTTAGATGAATAAGTTAAGTTAGTGTAGTAAGCTTACGTGATATGTCCATATGTATTGTTGGTAGTAGAAAGCCCCATATTTATGTTTAGAGTATAGAAATACTTGGTTATACATGTAGAATTACCCATGTACATACATCAAGTGAGTATATATGGAGTGTACATATTAGGGTTTTAGTGAAACCCATAGTATAAGTGTATAAATCCTTAGCTAAATGGAAAGAAGAACACATATATATATGCTTAAGCATGGGAATACAAGAATATACTCAAGGGATACATGTATGGGTACTCTTGTACATAAATACTCATTATGTACATAACCTAAACTGAGATATATACTAACTATACATACATATACCTTGCTAAATATACCTTTAAAATGTAAAAATATGAAATTTGTGAAGCTTTCTTAAGTGGAAACTTTAGCCATACGAAAATACTAGTATGTTAGAAGTATAAGTATATATATAACATATGTATAAAGTGTGAATACATAAGGATAAGTATACATATGTAATGGATGATGTAAGCCATGACATAAGCAATTGATGACATAAGCCTCTAAAATAATAAACCATAAGATTATCTAAGTGTAAGAATTAATAGCTAATGAAATCATTAACTACTAAAATAGAACATAAAACTAGCCGATAGGAATAATTAAGCTTCAATAGTTAGAATTTCAATTAAATTTAGTTTATATCGTAAAACATGGGTCTTAACGTCCAAAATGGACATCATTGTATGAACATGCATTTGAAAACAATGAAAAATGACTACAAATTCGTAAATATAAAAAATAGAATGAAAAAGTTACCTATGATTAGCAATTAGGTTTAATTGAATAAAAACTGATAGTAATCTATGTATAATTAGGTAGATAGATATCTAGAACTATTAGTTAATTCAATTACTTATTATCCCTGTTATCTTGTAATGATCAGGTGTTCCCGATGAGGGCAAGGATTTCTCGATTGATTATTACGACTAAAACGAGTCATGATAGTCAAGTGAGTACTCCTAATGACTCTATACATGTTTTGTGTTTGTAGTTAGTACACTTAAATTAAATAGTAATAACTTAGTGCATAGGGATTCAGGATATGCATGTGCTTGATACTGATTGCTTCTTGTGAAAAATATTGTTTAATATAATAATTGTGGATTTGATTGTATGATTGATTATTACATGATTTGGATGGTTTATGAATATTGGTTGATTGCCACATAATTTGACTTAATTATATTTGGCTTATCTTAAATTAAAAGGGTCATACATTATCCATGCATTACATTACTTATTTCGGCCGTCACTTCACGTGGAGGTAAAGAGAGGCCTTGCGAGGGTTGTTTATATTTATTAAAGTGTTTCTGTACAGTGCACTCATACAACATGACCTTACCCGAACGTATGGGCTTACTAGGTGATGGAGACACCAATCGTATAGCTGAAGGTCAAGTCTAAAGATCTCCGCTGTAGGGTATAAGTATCGACTATAGGGGCTGCCTCACCGCTATTTTTAGGATTTTTTGTAATATTGAACTTTCTGAAATGGAAATGTATTTTGTGAAATACGAAATTCAAAGTTCTGGTTAAAAACCTAGGTGTTAAAGTTTGGTCGTAATTTGTGCCGATGTATCTCCAACCCTTATCTTGGAGGGCGTTAAAATCCGATATTATATGTAGCACCGGTCAATTGCATATATTGTTTAGCATACTGCGTATGCATGCATTCATATGGTTGTGACAATTTGTTTGATAACTTATTTGCCAGTATAATATGAGGGATAGCTCACTAAACTCTTGTAGCTTACCCCCCAATAGTTTTTCTTTTGCAGGTGTTAGATATTTAGGCATAGGTTAAAAGCCAAGCATTGAGTCTGTGTATTGATATGTTTTGGAGGTTAGAATTAGAGAAAGATTGTATTGCTCATTTGAGGCTTTAAATCTTACTACTACTTATATACTTAGATTTAGTAACTTCAATAAGTTTGAATTTTAAGTTTATTCTCTTTGATCTTATCATTTGGTAGGAGATACCAATTCTCTACGATTCTAAGGAACTGTGGAATATTGAATATCCATAGTTATTTATATCCTATAATATGTTAATTAGTTAACAATTCAACATCCTTAGTAATTAATCATTTAGAGTCTTGTAATCTCTAACTTATAAGGTAGTTTTCATATAATGGGCATACACATGTTATGAAAATTTTAGGTAATCCTATTAAGCCGCCTTTAGAGTCTTAACACTATATGTTAAGTGTTTAAGTAGCTCAACTTGAATAGTAGTCTGACACTAGTCAAATGAGGACCTATAAGGTCATGGCATGAGCTCAGCCATAGGTATAGTTGCTCGGCCGGTCAGCATGCACGTTAGTTAGGTCGATACGATTGCTTGGTGCTTAAGTTAGTAGTAGTGTAAAAGATGGAGATCAAAATAGGAATCCTCATCCTAAATGGGGCATCGAGCTATTATTTTTTGTGTAAGTCCTTACAGTCCTCTAAATCGACTACATATGATTGGTCTAAAGAGTTGGTTCCTATTATTTGCCTAAGAATTAGAAAGATTTTCCCTTAAATCTAAAGTGATCTTAGGCTCTTGTTCTATATTAGCATTTGCCAAGTCTTCTTTTGGTCTATAGAGAATCAAGTCAGATACATTGAAAGTGAAGGAAACGTCATAGTTCTCGATTAATTTAATCTGGTAAGCATTGTGGTTGATCTTCTTTAGGACATTAAATGGACCATCAGCTCGTAGAGATAGCTTGCTCTATCGTAGGTGTGGAAATCTCTCTTTGTTGAGGTAAACCCATACTAAGTCTCCTGGTTTGAAAGAAACAGCCTGGTGCCCATGACTACTAATCTCTTGTTGTCTCTAGTTAAATGTGGTGATCTTCCTTGCCATGGACTGATATAGCTCTTGTAATTCTTAGGTTCGATTGACTCCCTTTAGCAGTTGTGGGGGTACCGATCAAATCTAACGGAATGGTGGAATTGAGGCTGTAGACTCTGTAAATTTAACCTTCTAAAACATAGTATCAGATTCGAGTGTTGTAGACATTTTCCTAAGTCAATAAAACTACATAAAATGAAAACTAACTAAAATTTTGAACTTGGAACTTAAAACGAACTTGAAAGACCCAATGATATAATTTGGAAACCCTTATCATGCAAGAAAACCCCAATCCCTACATACGTGTACTTTAAAAAAAAA